>JAJLVX010000507.1:0-23721 GCA_030564525.1 Liangdongia berthetii | reverse complement strand
AAACCTGCATTATCAATCCATCAGTTTCCTCTCAAATTTACCAAATCCAATCAAATCACACCCAGGGTCTTTATAAACGTTGTACAGACTCCAGAGTCCAGACTACAGTAATTTTATGATAATTGGTATCATTACTAATCGTTAAATCTTATACTTCAGTGTCCATGGACTGGTGCTTATCAGAAACGGAACCTTCCTAGCGACATCTTTTGCTAATAAAACTTTTCATTTTTGTTATATGATATTAGCTTTGTTTTTCACGTTATAAAGCTCATGATCAATAGAGTAAAAACTAACTGGCATATTAGTAGTTAATATTCTCTTTTTACCTCTATCATTTTGAAGTTTGAAATCAGTCTTATTTTGTTACCCACTTAAACTATGTGGACGGGTTCAAAAACAGTCAAGATTCCCTCAAAGATCAATCTGCAGAAAAAAAAATTCCGACTCAGATTCATTGACATCGTACTGTTATGTTGTAACTTGTTATAGGAAGTATCTAATTAGTAATTAGTTGTCAGTGATGTGACATTTTAGTTGCATACTGATTGTCTCGATACTAAATAAGTTCCTCTGTTGAGATAATTCAACTTCTAAACGTAGTATTCTTTCTCACTGAACAGTGAACAATGAACATCAAAAAACAAGCATTTACGAAAGTATTCTTCATTTTACTAATATCTAGTATCTACCTTACCTTTTGAAGATATTTTACAAGAATTTTAGCAATCTAGACTGAACTACTAATATAATATTTCTGTTTAACCAAAGCACATGAGTATCTAAGGTCATTATAACAGAAAGCCCTGGTTGTTTCAATATATAAGTAACATCAAAGTCATATGTCATATGTTAATACATAGTTATAAATATAAACTTAAATGATCTCTACTGTATAGTCCATCTATTAAAATAGAGTCAAAAATTAATATATTAATATATATTATCAATATTGGAAATTTGTTTTTCTTCCAATAAACAAAGTCATATATTTTAGGTGTAAACTTGAAAAATCTATTATAAAACCAGAATTCAACGTCGAATAAGGTCAAAAAAATAAGACCAAGTAATAGACGGTTAAGATAAACAAAATTAATATATATAATTAATGATTTGTTTTAAAAATTTTAATATTTTTTAAGCTACTCAATAGACCAACAATAAATGCACTAGTTAAGATTTTTTAAATATTTTTTTTCATGAATTTTAACTCAAACATGCTTCAATTTACTTGAAAATTTGTGTATAAGTTAAAACTTGCATAATAATTTATATTCCAAAATTTTACATCGTTTACATGTTTTTTGTTAAAGTTATTATTGTTTAAAGTTCATAGTTTCATGAAATTTATCTGCATGTTTGTTTACATTTTTATTGAAATCACCAGAGTGATATGCACGATATGCAGATTCATACATTAATTAAACAATTTTGTTTCCTAATCAAGTAAATTTGAGATCGTAATACTATACAAATGATACATGTTACTTGTATTATGGTACATGTATGACAATAATAAGTTATAACTTATAACATACATATGTATGAAGTTGAATTGAATTTTGGCGGGGTTTCCCTTTTCGGAAGTGTTGATATGACATACAGGCTTACAGCTAGAACTAAATCGAATTCTACACTCTTAAGTGTATTTTTACCTAAATAATAAATTATGTATGCTTTATCTTCTACCATAAAATAAATACATAAAATGTTTAAAATGCAAACAGGAAGTATGTCCATTATAAATCCCAAGAATATTAAAACAAGAAGAAGTCATGAAAATGAAGTATTAGAGATGATGGTTTGAAATCGTAATTATTAATTAGGCTTTGGCCTAGTTTTTAGAAGGAACAGGTTGTTGATCCAGCTCAATGATATCATCAATCATGTGGTCGTTGTTAATAGCTTCCAGATCGACACATTCCAAGTATTCTTCATCAGTCAAATTAGAAGCAGGACCAATGTACTTTCCTCTCTTGAAAGACCAGTAGTAGACAAAAGCCAAAATCCAAATACCACAATTGATTACGACCGCATAGTTCATTGTAGTTTTTGTAACACCATGTTGTTGCTCTGGGATACATGCCAGAACGATGATAAAATATTGGTATGCAATGGTGATCCAGTTTATGACAACAGAAATTTTTTCAGATGTAAAGAATGGGCCAGGTTGAAATATTTTTAGCCCAGAAGTCACTCTTAAAATTGCCGGTGTAGACCATGAGACATAGTTACCAATGACTGTAATTGAGAATAGGGCATTAGCAGCTTCAGTACCAATCAAACATAAAAGACCCAATAACAAGGAAATAAATGCAGAAAAAACAACAGCTCTTAAGGGAACTGATAATTTTTTGTTAACAACTTTAACAAAATCGCTGAATGGTAACCCGTTATCTCTTGCAAAAGCCCAAACCTGTCTTGAAATGGCTGTTAGAACAGAAGCACCCATCAGGAATTGACAAGCAGCAGTCAATGAAACAAAAGCAACAGCCCATTTCTTACCCAACGAGTCATAAAAAATTTGAGCTAGTGGTTGACCAGCTGGTGCATTAATAATTGTTGATAGATCTGGGTTCACACATGCATTGACCATGATCAATATACAGAAACCTAAAGCCCAACACATTGCTATAGAGGCCATGATACCAATTGGAACGGATTTACTTGGGTTTTTAGCTTCTTCAGACATATGAACACAAGAATCAAAAGCACCGATCGTCCAAACAGCTGGCATGAACCCAAATTGGAAGAAAGTCCAACCATCTGGCCAGTCAGTAAAGTTTTCAAACTTACCAAAGATAAAAGACCCAGAGTTAAACTCTCTATTGATTGAAGTACCAATTGGTAGTGCAATAAAGAAAAGAACAATCAACCCACAATTTGCCACGATTGAAGTAGTTTGTAAAATGGAGACAGCTGAAGAGGCAAAACAAGTAACCATGCATTCCAAGAGGACACAACCTGCAAAAACACCATACGTGATACCATTGGTGATATCAAAGCCGCTATCAGTACCAATATAAGCAGCAGCCAAAATTTGTTCAGCCAAACCGTAAGTAATTGAACAAACACCACCAGCAAGAGCTAAGGAGTTTGAGATACCAATGACAAAAGATAAACCTTTTTTAATAGACTTTGGAGCATAGTAATAAGTCCAATAATATAAACCTCCAGAAGTTGGGATTGCAGAAGACATTTCTGCCATGGAAATACCAATACCCATAATGAATATACCAGCAACAAACCACCCCCATAATAAAGTTGCAGGGCCACCTTGGAAACCTGTGGCCATTGTAGTAGAAATACTGGGTAGTAAACCCATAATTGAAAATGCAATACCAAAGACTTGGAGAGTATTAAAGTTACGTTTTAGTTCTTGTTTATAACCAATTTCAGCCAGTAATTCTTCAGGATTATGTGCATGTTTGGCATCGATGAAAGGATGTACGTCCCCGTTTGCGGAATGGATTGATCTGAGAGATCTGACTGTTTCTAGAGGAGGACGAGCACTAGTGGTAGCAGTAACAACACCGAGATTTTTAGACATGATATCAGAATCTTTGTATATCTCTAATTGTTGATTCTAAGCATCCTCCACTTTGGAACTTTATATCTGGGGTAAGAGTTTTATATAAAGCGTGGTAATTGTCATACAGCAAATAAGTGCATAGAGATAGACACCGGAGGCCCTATTGGACGGTGTGACCACTGACCATCTGATAATAGGTATAACAGAAGGTGTCATCGAGAGAATCAGATTTCTTTGTTAGCTTAAAAGCGAAGAGCCTATGACAATGCTGCAAAAGGTGAGGGAGGATCTGGTACAGACACGCGCGGGAGGAAGCTGGGCTGAGATTAGCTGATGGCGGCAGTGCCGTGTCTGCCTGGGCGGGTGCTTGACAGAGAGATAAAGATCTATCAGTCCAACTTGGCGAAGAAATAGAAAATTTAGGTAGTTTGATCAGATTATGGGAAAGAGGAAAAACGGTGTTTATATAGACATTTTGGAGAAGATATCTTGGTATCTCTCATAGGGTTTAGTTGGGGGATTGTAGAGTGGACAAGTCTGTTAGGGAATTTGAGGTTTACTCTGTTATTATAGTAAAGTTGTAACTTGCAAACATACAGCTCATAGTGCTACGCTACACTACACACAAAATCTATGGCACATTCCCAGAATAGATAAATGCGCTGAACAGTGAGGACCACCAAAATTTGGATTTAAAGAGAAAACTCCAGCCATATTTTGCAGTTGAAGAATCCAAGAGGCACCAATTCTCTACTAGGAACTAGGGTTACGAGTTACAACTACATATGTACTACCTACTACTACTAGTACTGGTACAGGTAGTAACAGTTCTATAAATGTGTCGCATAGGTGATAGGTGATAGATCATAGGAGTGATGTAAAATTTTTATCCATATGAAAACAGAACAATGCGCTGAAGTTTGAAGGAGAAGTATAAAATGATCTATAAATGTAACGGTGACATGGAATCAAATTTGGGTGTTCCTTTGATCCTCTATCCTCTGTTCAATGTTGTGTCTTTTAGACTTTAGCAATGCTAGATATAGTCCTCAATCTAGTTACTACGTTACAACTACTGTTCATTTATGTTCTTGAATCTTGATGTTCTTGATGTTCAGGAGTAGTGCTTTCTGATTGGTCAGTTAGGAGACGGACATTAAGGTACAAGCGTAAGGAACAAGCCCTAATTCTAAACGAACGGGTTGTAATGTCACGTTCCGTGGATAGATAGATCGTAGAACCATTCTAATTTCTAACTACAGTCTACCACTGTTGAAATTTCAGTAGGAGCACTAAGTTTAAGCATTAATGAAGTACATACTACATAGTTTGAACTCAGAGTCTCAGAGTCAGCTCGCTGCTCCAGATGTCTAGCTGCAAAATTTTTCTACATACATATGTATGTACACCTCTTTTGTGCATTGTAAATTGTAAGAACTAGTACGATGATTCTGTAACCTGTTTATACTTACTAGTATAATGTATTACAGTATGATCTCTCAAATTGTATTGATATATAATTTTAGCAATTTGCAAGTTTCGACCAAGACAATCCAAGAGATTTATTCTTGGAACTCTTGGAAGTCAATTGACAATAAACTCCATATATGTACTACATAATAGTACTGTAGTAGCACACATATGTAGACAGAAGTTTCATTTTCTCACTGGATCTTGAGTTTTCCTTCTTTTTTGGACGTAGAGTAGGCTACAGCCTACCACTGTCGATCCAATTGTTCACTTTAGAGGTTATAGCATTACATAGTACATACAAACAGTTCAACGGAGATTTCAGCCAATCAAAGAATAGAATGGGGACAATAACATCTTTTTAGGGGTTTCCAATTAGCGTTAATAATCTCCCAATTAAAGAATTCGACTGGGATTATGACTTGTACCCTGCTGGTGCCTACAGTGACAGGGCCCAAAAGAGATAGATGGAATGCAGATATTTAGCCAGACTGGGCAATTGAACGGTATGTCGGTAAAGCTTTAAGTGCTAGACTTATAATTATGCATGATACTTTACCTATCTCAACTCATTCTTCATTAATTACATGCTCACAAATGTATAGTCAGATTGGAGATGCTGCATTGTTGTTAAATCTCCAGTTTTAGTCAGAGCTCCTGTATTTTTATTCAGAGTAGAGTACGTTTGTTTCTAGTGAAAATTCCTATATAAATACTCATCTATATCCTTTCAGAACTTTATTTTATCTTCATTACATAGATCCACTACACACAAATTACAATCACAAAATGCAATTCTCTCTAGCTGTCCTAGCCACCGTTGCTTCTGCCATCGCTTCCCCAGTCTTCTACTTGAGATCCACTGATGCTAACTCAACTGTCACAGCTTCCAACTCTACAAAGCTACACGCAGTCTCTGGTGTCTCCACCGACTACTTGGAATCTTTAGGTGAGATCTCCTACCCATCTGTCAAGAACTGTAACGCAACACAATTGAGATACATCAACAAGTACTACCAAGATTTGATTGAGGTTACTTCCATTGCCAAGGCCCATTTGATCTCAAACTCTTCTGATGAAGCTTTCAAGCACTGGTTTGGTGAAGGTAACCCATTGACCGTTCTAGGTCTGCTAGATAACGTCCTACAAGGTGACAAGGATGGTGTCTTGTATAGATGTGACGATGTTGACTCTGTTTGTGCTGCTCATGACAACTACCCAGGTTACCACAGAGAAAACGCTACTCAGGAAACCGTCCTCTGTGACTTGTTCTTCACCTCTAAGAAGCCATTGGAAGACATGTGTGTCCTTGGTGATTTGATTGATGTCCACCCAAAGACTTTTGCTGGTGTTGATTTGTTCCACAGATTCTTGCACTTGGAATCCCAAAACAAGGGTTTCTTTGGTGAATACGCTGAAGAATTCGATGAAGTTGTTGACTACGCAAAGAACAACGCTTCTTACGCTGTTTTGAACACCGACTCCTTGTTGTACTACGTCACTGAAGTCTACTCCAACCAATTGGTTGACGGTGGTTGTCTAGGTGAATACCCAGAAGAAGATGCTTCCAACTCCACCAACTCTACTTCTGCTTGAACTTCATTAAATCTTTGTGGAAGCATGAATGATACCTTTTTTCAATTCTTAACAACGTCTATTTTTTCCCCTTGATGAACCATCTTTATATATATATACCATCATATACCACAGCCTGCACCTTTCTACAGTCTAAATAAAATTTAATTGTACAGTGAGCTACGTAATAAGTTATAAAAAAAAACATACATGAATATGAAGACTGATTGTTATCTAAAAGATCAGTAATTACCGTATTGAGTGTTAAACGCGTTTAAACGGCTTTATCGTCCGACAGACAAAACAGGCAGCCAGTCCCGGAATCCCCATACAAAAATAAAAAATTAGACCATTCACGATTCACCAGAATCACCAGAATTACTTTTATTCGTTCACCACATGTACTAGCATTAGTACCAATCACAACACTATTCACTCTGGAGTTATAGACCACAATGAAGACCATCAAGAGAAAAAGAACAATAAAGTCCTGTATCGAATGCAGAACTCGTAAGATCAAGTGTGACAAAGAGAAGCCAAAATGTTCAAACTGTACAAAATTTAACAGGACTTGTGACTATAATGCGTCTTATAAAGATGATGAAAACAACAGTGATGCTGATCAAAACATCAGTCATGAACAGATGAAGGTTCTGGAAGCTAGAATAAATGCATTGGAGGCTGAACTGAGGAGAAAAGAGCTTGAACACTGGAATAATAATGGTGTCAACAATAACAACAACAACAACAGCAATCATAATACCAAGATTAGAGTTGCAAAAGATGAAAGCGATGAGTTCAACCTATTGAAAACATCACTAGACTGGGCATACCCAACATGTGGAAATCCTTTATCTTTCCTTTCTTTGACTAGAAGCGATCGTTATTTATGTTGTATGGTGGAATCTCTAAAACATCATCGATTATTTTTTGATCATATTCAAAACTCGTTAACAAATATGAGACAAATGCAAAAATTTTCTCCAAATAATGCTGCTCCTTTAGAAAGACAACAAATCTTTGAAAAAATGATGGCATATTTAAAAGATGACAAACTGGTTTGCTTGTTATTAAAACATTTCTTCACTTCTGAACTACAACAATTATTCCCTTTTTATAATGAGGATGAAATCAACATGTCGCTGATTGAAATTTTAGGTAGATATAGTTCACCCATGGAAGTTAACAAAATGATTCATGAAGATGATACATTTATCACGATTGCTATTCTGGTAACATTGGTTAGAATTTCATCTTTATCAATCCAAGTTTGTGGGATCCGTCCAACTCTATCTGTCAAAGAGTTGGAAAATTATCACTATATGAAAGATCATCCAATTGATATGAACGCGGCTCATTTAGGAAGGTATTGCTTATCAGAGTTGAAAGAATCAATACAACCGAATGTTAATTTGTTGAAATTGGCTTTAACATTGCATCATTATAGAGGGTATTCTCCAGAATTTACTGGGTCCTCATTAACAATGGATAAAGTTAGTTTTACTTATTGTGTAAGATTAGCAATGTCAGTTGGTGCAAACTTAGAACCTTCAACTCACAGTCGTGCTGATGATATGCTTCGAAAAATATGGTATCATATGCTTGAAGCTGATTTCACCCAATTTATAAATTCTGGATCGCCAATGACTATTAGGGAATCAATTTATACAGTGGAAGCTCCATCTTTGAAAAATATCCCTGTTGATTCTTTAGAATATACTCTTAGAAAAACTATTTTGGAAAGAATCAAACTAAGAGAATTGATTTCTCCATTGGATGAATTAATAACAGATTATAGAAATTTGCCTAGTCTATCTTTCGTGGAAGAAAAATTTAAGGAACTGACTACCCATTTAACTGATGATTCTATGAGAAGCATATTGTTTTTGGAAGCTGGTAGTTTAAATCAAAGAATTATCAAACTGTCAAAACTTATTCTATATTTGGATCTATTCATGTTTACATTCACAATTGGTTTCCATATTTTCAGCCATTATGATAAGAGTAATATGAATTCAAAAGCTTTGCCTGTTTTAGTGATGCTAATCAAAATAACATCCCCTATTCTTAAGCTCATATGCTTTTTAACATCTGATAGCAATTTCTACACCGTGTTAATGTCGCATGTTGGATATTCGTTTAATGTTGTCCCAAGAATTATTGTTTCATTACACAAAATGCACATGCTCCAATTTACGTTAATTTGCAGAACGAACTATTATTTGAAAAAAATGAATGCTATAAGAACACAACATCTCATCAAAGACATCAAGCAACTAGCCCTAAAGAATTATTTTGTCATGAGAAACTTTACAAAATTATTAGCCCCGGTATACTGCCATGCTCAAAAGATTGAACTTGTTCAAAGTGTGTTAATTGCAAACTGTATGGGAAATAATTTTGAATCATCCGATCCATATTTTCTAACACTGAACAAATACAGCAATATAACTGATTGTTTACTACCATTCATTGAATATGAGAGTGTGTTTGGGCCAATACAGCAAGCAATGTCAGAGGCTGATGCTTACAAAACTTTTATCAGCGATTTTAATGCTCAAACTCCAAATAATACTAAATCTACTACTCCAAATGATGGGAGTACATCCAGAACAATTTCGTTGGTAGAAAATTTGATTAATTCATTGACGGATAATGATTTTATGACAAAGGATCCAAACACTGGTCAGTATAATTTAAGGTATGATTCAACAGGACCAGGAATAAACGGAGCAGTTACAAGCTCTGGAGCACCTAGTGATTTTGGTGCCAATGAGAATGATTTGACTTTTGAGGAATTTGAAAAAATTTTGCAGTCTTCATTTTTGTTTTAATTAAACCATTACAATATTTGTATTTCATATTTCAATAAAAAAGGCCAAGTACTAGTCGAAGGTCATCTAATTGTTTAAAATATGTAGTTGTAATGTTAAGAATATGTATCAATAAAAGTCGAATATAAAACTGGTATAATATAAAACACGAGGAGAAAAATAGCAAACGCATGATATAATATTTTCAAAAATCTTTTAAACTTGATTCAGAAGTGGAACCTAATGGAAATTCAACAATAGATAATGAATTGTTCAAAATGTTTAACTTGATATGATCACTTGAAGTATAAAACTGTTGATGAGGAATTAATTGACCACCAACCACAAACACTCTAGAGTTACAATCAGTAACTGTCCCACCAATGTTACCAAAATATGACAAACTATTTGAGTTTGTAGAAGCACCCAATCTAACAATCTCATGGAAATATTTGATAAGTAACCAAGTTTGAGTTTGAATGTTTAAGACAAAAAATCTTTGGAATTGATCAGCCTTGGCACTGACTTCCTTCAAATGACCACGAACAGATTGAACAATTGGGGAAACATCAGGGATCTCATTTGAAACTTCATGATCATAGTAATCTGATTCCATAGTACCACCAATGATAATTAGGTACTTATCTTGGATGATTGAAGAATGACCAACTCTCTTCATTTGGGCTTGGAAGACTTCCTTCTTGGGTAATAGATAATCATCATATTCATGGAAATAAGTTGTTAATGGTGTCCAAATTTCTTCATCAAAATCAAAAGACCAACAGTCCCCAAAAAGATTTTCACCATCAGTACCACCATGTAACATCAATTTCAAGTTTAATATTGAATCACTAGAAGCTTCAGAAGTTACTGAGTTTCTATGCCTTGAAGATGTGGAAGAAGAAGAAGAAGCAGTTGGAGAAGGAGGTCGTATTATCCCAATTCTATTAGGGTTATGTGTGGTGATTTTAGTCTTTGCACATTTAGCAGCATTAGCATCATAAATTTGAGCACTATGGAACGCTCTTGCAGAAGGAAATTCACCATCTGGAGGGCCTGGGATTGGGGTTGCCAACACACTTTCACCAAATTTCATATAATCATGTTTCCCTCTATATGTGACTGTGATTTCCACTTTCCATAAATCTTGGATTGGAATGAATGAATTTGGATTATCAGGGTCACTTCTATACCCACCTATAATGAAAACTGTTGCAGCAGTTGAATTATTTGCAAGAGGGTTTAAACGTTTAGCCAAATTGACAGAACAAGCAGAATGACCAAATCTTGGCACAGTTAATGGGAATTTAGTCACAATAGTTGGATGTGCAATCAATTCAAATTTTTGGAATTCTAAAGTTTGGATATCTAAAACATATCCAGAGTTATTTAATTCAATGGATTTTTTAATGTAAATTATGTCATTTTTTTCATCATAATCAACTTTATCAATGATTTGGAACCCACCATAGTAAAAAATATGTCTTTTTGTAATTTGACTAGCAGACATACAAAGTAATGGAGGAGGAATGTCCCCAGAAATTTTACCTTCAACGATGGTGTTAGTTTCAGAAGAAACAATATAAAGGTTTCTATTTGGAATAACTGTTGGGTTATTTAACAATCTTGAATTCATTGGTATTGGCAAATCAACACCATCAACAACATAATTTGATACGTCTGTAATTGTGTTATTTCTCTTATGAAATGTAGTAACACCACCAAAGTAATATAATGACCCATTTATGGAACATGCCGTATGATAAACTAAAGGAGCAATAGGGTCAGCACCAATAGTTTTTGGGATGTGTAAATAATTCATGAACCCAGTTTCATCAATATCAGCAATTAATCTTGTTCCAGAACTATTTGCTGTTGGTTGTGTATGAAGTGAAGAATTTGAAGAATCCACATCGTTGTTGTGTGAAGTTGAAATGTCGGCACTTGCAGTTGACTCAACATCACTATTATTATTATTAGTGTTGTTATGAGTTTTCAATCTTCTAAGCATAGAATTTGGATTTCTCATCTTTTTGTTAGTCTCTGAAAGAGTCTTTAGAACACTTTTGGATTTAATTTCAGGAACCCAAATTTTGTGTTGATCAATATATTCTCTAGTGTAATCCTTTGGAGGTTTAATCTTGTACCATTTTTTGGTTTCTTCATAACCAGAATCGTACTTGTGCTCACCATATTCAATCTCTGCAGCATCTTTAGCATTAGCATTGGCATCCTTTGGCTTCTCATGTTGTTGGTCATTGTCAGTGGATGAAGAGGACTGTTGCTGTTGTTGTTGGTATATCTGAAGATAATACTCTTTTAGCTTCTGGACCTCTGGCTCTTGAGGACCTGTACTGAGCTCGCCTTCAGAGGTGTATATCGTCGATAAAAAAGGGATCATGACACCTGTTCTCTATCTGAACTAAATAGCTTCACTGATTATTGAGTCTCACTTTAGTATTTACACATTTTTTAGTTTTGCTGGGTTGGCTAAATATCGGTTTCCTAAAACGGCAATAAAAGTGTATCTACAACTGCATTGGAATTTTTACTGGAGCGCACACAATACAGTTATATTAAGTCAGGACTATGTGTATAGTGTAGTATGGTAATAGTGTACACGAAGGGTATGGTATGAATGATGCATTAGATAACGTGTCGTTGTTCCTTCTATTCTAGAAAGGTTTCAACACTGGCATTGTGTCTCATTCTCAGGTTTATTATCAATTGATATATCAATCACTAGATAATGTGTTAGTATCTGTCTATAAATAAGAGTGATAACAAGTGGATTCAAAACATACTCTCTGGTTGTTGTTCTTTACTCTCTTCAAAATCAGGCAATGATTTGGCAATCTTTTTGAACAGTTTCTTCACATGATAATTCAACTTGGTGGAGGTTTCTATAAATATTTGACAATTTAGTTCCTTGGCTTTCTTCTCACCATCTTCTGTGGATACTTCTCTCTTGTCTGTTAAATCACTCTTGTTACCAACTAGACACAAAATAACATTATCACCTCTTTCATTCTTAACATCGTCGATCCACGCATTAACGGAATCAAATGATTTCTTGGATGTGATGTCATATACAATGACGGCAACGTGTGAATCTCTAATGTATGATGGGACCAATGATCTGAATCTCTCTTGACCAGCCGTATCCCATAATTGTAGTCTTATAGTTTTATCATCCAGATACATCGTTTTAGACAAGAAATCAATACCAATGGTGGCCTATATAACACGAGTATTAGCAAAAACACACACAGTGGAAATAAAAAGAAAGACATCTAACAAACAACAAACATACCGAATATTTATCATCAAATGTATCGTACATGAATCTAGTAATCAACGATGTTTTCCCAACTAAAAAATGGTTAATCAAGAACTTCCTGGAAATATTCGGATAAAAAACAACTCACCACCTTGTTCACCAAGGAAAACAATCTTGTATTTGCTCAAAGTGATCTGCTTTGCACTCATTATCTCTTAATTTCTTGTTGTTCTAGTTGTTTCGTTGTGGTTTGTTGTTGTGGTGTGGGCGTTGTTGTGTTGTTTCGTTTCAACTTTTTTGTGTTCGGGATTCTTACATCAGCAGGACTTAAACTCAACATTACACTCAACACTGAACACTGAAATGAATGAGTTTACCTTCTGTTTGGACGGTGAGAGGGTTGTCATGTGATTCACTGACAACTGTGATGAGTGATAAATATGATTGCATTGCCAATATTCATAGTATATTATTTTCAACGGAAAGGAGTTAGAACTTAGTGCTGTAAGAGATTCTAAAGCCGAATCAATCATATTCACCGACACTTTAAAAATTAATCTTAGTTCAATAGTAATATAGACTCTAGTGCTCATCAAATATGTATCATGTATATGTATTATTTTAGTAAATTCACTTCACCTTTACTGCTTCATCAGTTTTTAAAGTCTCTTGTTTCCAACTTGAACTTTAAGAACATTCAAGTAATGAATTATCAACTTCAAATAAATATCATATATTCAAAACTGACCAAGACATAGAATTGATATATTGCCTTGTTTAATTATAAGAGATGCTATTCATCATGATCATATTTTATTTGAAGAGTCCCTAGCTGTCAACTCTCTTTATATCAATTAGATAAACTTACATAGCAGAGATCTCTAATAACTTGTTAGATCATTTAAGTCATGTGAGTTTACTCAAATTCCTATTTACAAGTAATTATTTATTATAAATATTGTTAAAACTTAATTATAGTTTAATATCTTTCCTGAAAGAATAGTAATTGTTAAAAGTAGAACTTTGTCAGAGTATGCACCAGAAGCATATATATGCATTAACATCACAGGAAGTTGTAACAAAACAATTTATGGTAAACTGACAAAAACACAACAACAAACTTGATTTGATTTTAACAGTTTGAAAATAAGTGATCACTTCAAGTGTTTTGACGGGTTTATATATATATATATGTTAAATTCTTAAGATATTTATAACAGCTATATATAGTATATCTACATGTTTGATCTTATGTCGATCTCTAATTAAAATCTTTATCTTACGTGTAACGTCACAAATAAATTAAAAGGGAGTTTTCAATTCATTGTATTCTGAAAACAATCTAAATATATATATGTATATATTATGCACTGGTGGATACAAATTTATAATTAGTATCCCATTATTGTTTTTAATATAGAATCAAGCTGGAAGGATTTATCACAAGAAAAAAACAGATAGACCAAATAGCAAAGCAGCAGAAGAGTATGCTTCTAGTTTCATTTGGCCAGCTTTGGAGCTTGAAGAGTTAGCAGCAGAAGAAGAAGAAGAAGAAGCAGAAGCAGAGGAAGAAGAATCAGCAGCAGAAGCAGAAGACTCGACAGAGGAGGTAGCAGCACTTGAACTTGCAGATTTAACATCAGAAGATGAAGAAGATACAGGAGCAGAACTAGATCCTCCAGATTTCTTGGAACCAGAACTAGAAGAAGAAGATGATGACACAGAATTAGCTTTTGAAGTGATTGAAATACTTGAACTCTTTGCGGAAGCAGAAGCAGAACCAGATGAAGAAGCAGAGGAAGCAGGAGAAGTGACACTCGCAACAGTATCAAGACTATTAGTAGCAGCCCATTTTAATTTAGATTCCAATCTTGAAGAGTACCATGGTAGTTCAGCAGCAACAGTTTCAATAGCGGAAGCTGGAAAATCAGTTAATAAAGTTGTATAAGAATCATCAGTATAAGTTGTGATTTCTGTAAAATAACTAATCAAGATTGTTGGGAAACTAAAAGAAGGATTGTTTTCCACTAAGGACATATAATCATTCAAATGGGACTTGACGTCAGTAAATAGGATAGTGGCAACATCAGCATTGTTAGGATCTGCTAAAACATTTGTGATGAAAGCTGCAAAAGCGAAGATAGAAGCACAAGAGAACTTCATGATGATCAGAAATAGAATTAAATGATCGAGTAGCGCTTTAAGAATACCTTCTAGAAGAATCAAATCAATTCAGTCATCATATCTGAATATATATATGTAGTAATATTGTACCACCCCTGGTTTTTTAATAAAAATTGATGAGAGTTCTTGTTAGTTTAACTTAGCTGTGACTAAACTAGTGTAAATGTGAAGCACTAAAACAGTAATGCAGCCAATGAAAACAGTGCATTCTTCATTAAAGATTAAAACGTAAAACGTAAAGAATACAGTGAGTCAGTCTTATTGTTAGACTTTAGTTTATACTAGGCTTAGAATATAATTGAACTGTTATCAGAATTTGGTAGGTACTATGATTATTTATGTTCTTTAATTTTCAAACTAGAGTTCAAAGTTCAAACTTCACAAACAGAGCTATTCCTCGGTAAGTTACCCCAGTGAATTCAATATACCGTATACGATGCAGCCCCAAAAGGTCACAGTTAAGTTATTCTTGTAGACTTCAAAGTTCATCTCCTTGAAATTAAAACTGGTTAAAGCATCAAAGATTCAAAAGAGGATGAATAAAGATCATAGATATAAATGAAGATGAACTACAAAGATTTATCACTGTACTGCTCAATGCTCATGTTCATGTTTATATTCCTGTTGATGTGGTGGTGTTGAGATGAGATTGTCACTTTTATGACGCAACTACAAGCATAGCCATACATCAATGTACATCATTTACACCACTTATCAATGCGGCATGATGCATGATACACATATACACATATCACCCTACCTTTCAAATTACGATATGCGGAAGAAAACAGGTGCGTGAATTAAGTCGGTTGGGGCCTGCCGCCGAGCGTAAATGGGCACCTCTGATTGGCTGGCAGTGCGGTTGCTCCTGAGTTGTTGCCTGGCACTTCCGCATTGGGGAGTAATTGTCCATGGGGCAACATGTTTATTTTACCCATTTCGGCTGTTTCCCATTCAGATTCGGATTGAGTGGAATTGTTGCAATTCTTGAAGATACTCACAAGTCACAACAAGAGTTTTGAAGTTTGCAATTTGTAAATACAAAAATTTTACCAAGAACCAACACCTTTTCGATATTCTTGATAGAGAGAAAGGTACTGGATAGAATCGATTATCGAGTCGAATTGAAGACACAACACACACACACAGCTCCACAATGAAGTTTTCAACTGTTTTGACCATCTCAGCTTTGTCCGCTTTTGCTTTTGCTTCTGCCGAACAAAGTGTTGAAGCAACAGTCACTGAATCTGTTGAAGCTGCTGAAGAACCATCAACTCACAGCACTAGCACCCACAAGTTTGGTAAGTTCAACCACACCAAACGTTCATCTGCTCCTAAGGCCACCGGTACCCACAAGTATGGTAGATTCAACCACACCAAGCGTTCTTCAGCCGCCAAAGCAACTGGTACCCATAAATACGGGAGATTCAACCATACCAAACGTTCATCTGCTGCTAAGGAAACTGGTACCCACAGATATGGTAGATTTAACCATACTAAGCGTTCATCAGCTGCTAAGGAAACTGGTACTCACAGATATGGTAGATTCAACCATACTAAGCGTTCTTCCGCTGCTAAGGAAACTGGTACTCACAGATATGGTAGATTCAACCATACTCATGGTCAAAAGAAGGATGCATCTGCTAACGGTGGTGTTGCTCAAACTGTCTACGGTGCTGGTGTCGGTGGTGCTTTGATTGCTGGTTTGGCTTTGATTTTATAAGCAATTTGATATTGCTTGATGATACCAAATATTATTATTTTTTTTTACCAATTTTTAATATAATCACCACCCAGGGAGAGAAAGAGAAAGAGAAAGAGAGATTGGGTATATATTGTTTTCTTTTTACAATCCATTCATCATTAATTCATCATTATTTTAATAATTAATCCAATCCAAACCAACCCAACCCAAACCAACAAACAAACACTGACAATCACATTTTACACAATTAGAGAGGGACAGAAACAGACTGAAAGAGAAAGAAAAGAAAAAAAGAGATGACTTGAATGGGACTCTTTATAATAACCAAAAAAAACCCACTGATACAACCATTTTATTTTTATTTAAGGAGACGCATTTATGGATTTGTCTTTTGTTTCGGCGTTCTACTTGACTTAAATTCACTATTTTAACTACTTTTATTCTTTAATAATACAAATAGAACATGATATTCATTATTATTCTTTTCTCTGTTGTAGCTTTAAAATTTAATATAATCATAGCTTTAGTATTTTTGATAGTGGATAGCTTTAGTTTGTTCTTTTTATACCAAGAGCTGTAAACAAGTCTTGTGCTACTGGCTTAGTAGATTCTTGTTCTTCATGTGGTTCTTCTACTGCAGTATCACCATCACCAGCAGTAGCATCAACGTCAACGTCAACATCACCATCAAATTTGGTATCAGTAGCTATTGGCTTCTCTGTTCGTATGTCAACCTTTTCCGGGAATAATTCTTCAGCATTATCATCATCATCATTAGTATCATTATTAGCAGCACTATTACTATTGGAATTACCTGTTGCAGGAGGTGTATTCAGCTGTCTTAATCTATCACCAAGAGATTGTCTTTTTGAACCAGCACCAAGTCTTTTAGACAATGGGTTGTCATGAGAGCTACTAGTAGCATCTCTATCCCTGTAATTACCTTCACTATAACGATCACGGCGACTTGAAGAAGAATGTTTGGCTCTTCTGTCTTTGCGAGCTTGATACTCTTCATCTGGATTCAACAAGTAGTATCTTGAATATACAGCGGCATTTTTAACCTTCTTGTCAGTCAACGTGGAGATTCTACCAGTGAATATAACATCTGGTCTAGCCTTATTAATCGAGTGCAATTTTCTCTCTTCAAAGTTTTCAAATTTAGAATCTTGATCCAATGTTAACTTTCCTAGAGCTTGTTGAGCATCATCATCTTGTTCAAAGACAACGTTCACTAAAAGATACTGGGGTTAGCTCAACCAACTTTATTCTTAAATTAACCAAACATCTTACATGAGGAATCATTAATCCATTCAATCTTGAATGTGCTATCAGTATATAGCTGTATATAACTCTTGATGTCTCTTGTTGATAAATCATCAACACCATGAATATAGATAGAATTTGGTCTTGGGACTGAATCTGAAGAGGCCTATATAAAGGAGAAAAGATGTTAATTCTGGTAATTAAAACCTCATAAAATTGATTTCCTACTTCAATTTCCATAGAATCCATTTTGTTGTATATATTAGGTTGTTCTGTTTGGAATCTCTCTATACTAAAACAGTTTTGTTTATATTCTTTGAATGATTTCCACCATTGAAGATAATGTCCGGGTGTAAGTAGCATAATCACTGACTAATCATTTGGTGTCAGGAGTATTTCCACATAAAGAAACTTACCTAATTAGGATAATAAACCAATGTTTTTTTTTGTTTTGTTTTGAAAAAAAAAAAAAATCTAAAAAATTCGTTGACCAAAAAATTCTTTATTCCTTTTAGACATCAACATCAACAGTCAAATCAAGTCGAACTATTGTCTTTTCATCGGTCCAGATAATAGAGATACAGATATACTGAGATAGTGAGATATTGATATAGTGGAATATTGAACAACAGAAGACAGACGGCACAGACACCAGACCACAGGGATAAAATAGCAATTAGATCATGGATTCAGATTCTACAAACAAGTACGTCCCAGACCACCGTCGTACAAACTTCAAAAACAAGTCAAGATTTAACGCTGATGAGTTGCGTCGTCGTCGTGAAACCCAAAGTGTGGAACTAAGAAAAGCCAAAAGAGAAGAAACTTTGGCCAAGAGAAGAAACTTCAACTTATCTGCTGCTGATTCAGATGATGAAGATGGTTCTAAAAAAGAGGATGATTCCCAATTCATATCCCAATTACAACAAGAATTACCAAGAATGATGGAAGAAATCAACTCAAATGATCTGGATGCTCAATTAAGAGCAACTGTCAAATTTAGACAAATCTTATCAAGAGAACAAAACCCTCCAATCGATTTGGTTATTCAATCTGGTGTTGTTCCAACTTTGGTGAATTTCATGATTGATCACCCAGAAATGTTACAATTAGAAGCTGCTTGGGCTTTAACCAACATCGCTTCAGGTACTTCTGAACAAACTAAGTACGTTGTTGATGCTGGTGCCGTGCCACGCTTTGTTCAATTGTTGTTTTCAAACTCTTTGGAAATTAAGGAGCAAGCCATTTGGGCTTTAGGTAACGTTGCTGGTGATTCTGCCCAATTCAGAGATTACGTCTTGAGTTGTGATGCAATGACCCCGGTTTTAAACTTGTTCAACACAACAAAAATGTCCTTGATTAGAACTGCAACTTGGACTTTATCAAATTTATGTAGAGGTAAAAACCCTCAACCAGATTGGAATATCGTTTCCCAAGCTTTACCAACTTTAGCTAAACTGATCTTTTCCGTTGATGTTGAAACCTTGGTTGATGCTTGTTGGGCAATTTCTTATTTGTCTGATGGTGCTAGTGAAGCAATCCAAGCTGTTATTGATGCTAGAATCCCAAAGAGATTGGTTGATTTATTATCACACGAATCCAATAACGTCAAGACCCCAGCTTTAAGAGCCGTTGGTAACATTGTTACTGGTAATGATTTGCAAACTCAAGTTGTCATTAATTCTGGTGTCTTGCAAGCTTTATCTCAACTGTTGAACAATCCAAAAGATTCAATTAGAAAAGAAGCTTCTTGGACAATTTCTAACATCACGGCTGGTAATGCTGAACAAATCCAAGCTGTCATTGATGCTAATTTGATTCCATCTTTGATTAAAATTTTGGAAGTTGATGAATATAAAACCAAGAAAGAAGCTTGTTGGGCAATTTCAAATGCTTCTACTGGTGGGTTGACTAGACCAGAGATTATTGATTATTTGGTCCAACAAGGTGCAATCAAACCATTGTGTGATTTATTGACTGTTGCTGATAACAAGATTATTGAAGTTACTTTGGACGCTTTAGAAAACATTCTAAAGATTGGTGAATTACATAAAGAAGCTAAAGGTTTCCCAGAAAATGAATATGCCGTTTACATTGAAGAATGTGGTGGTATGGAAAAGATTTATGAATGTCAAACCAATGAAAATGCCAAAATTTATGAAAAGGCTTACATGATTGTTGATAAATACTTTGGTGCTGAAGATGAACTAGAAGATACTGGTTTGGCACCAGAACAACAAGGTAACACTTTTGCTTTCAATGCTGGTGAACAAACTTCTTTCAACTTTTAAATTGCTTGATGATAGTTGTGTTGCTCTTAAAAGAATATGACAAGAAAAGAAATACGTCAGTGTGTCCCCATTTTTGTTTTTTCTTTTCTTTGTTTTCTGTGTTACCCATTATTATTATCTATTTCTTACTCCATCCACTTTCTATGACTACTATTCCTCCTCTCTTATATCCTTTTTTTTTGTTATTGTTGATGTTGCATAACTATTCCAAAGACCTGTCTCCATGAGGTTCTAAGGAACCTCCTCCTTGTTCTCATTTTATACAACTTACTTGATTATTTTGACTGGCCTTTTCTTTTTCGTTTTGTCTATGGAATTCATATATATTATAGTTATGCAACTCATGCAATACTTTTTTACTCATTCCGTTCCTACATATCCCCTCCTCATTTTATATTTTTTACTTGTCATTTTATCTATTATCAGCAAGAATGATAATGATAGTTCCCTTTTTATTTTATTCCCTTTTCCTTTTAATAGTCTTTTGTTTAATGTTTTTACCTTTTATTTGAATTGCATGGAGTTTTCTTCTCATTTTTTACATCTTGTTTTGATTAAGTCTACATCTTTAGTTCTATGTCTCTATATATATCTTTCTCTCTCATATTTCTTTGATTCTTATCATTACCATTATTCTTAATCCCATCTTCTCATGTTATATAACAACTCTTGTCATATCCTTATACATTTCCGCTTTTCTCTGCTATGATTTCATACTTTCATAATTTCATAAATATATTAATGACTGATCATTCTATATTACGGTTTACCTATTGCTCTATTGCTCCATTGTTCTATTACTCTATTAGTTTATCATGAGTCTATAAGTCTGTTTCTGATATGACTATACGATTTGGTGACTTTATAAATTTTAAGAAAAACAAAAATGTAAACAAACACGATAAATAATTAATACCCACAAACAACAACAACAGCAACAACCGAATAGAATATTACATCAAGGGTATATTGATCAGGCTGGAAAGAGACATAGTTCTAGCAAGGAGATGGCCACAAGAGACCTTTCAAGAATACACAAGAAGCTACACGGCACGGAGAAGGTGAAGGAGTACCACAATGCCAATGGGAACAAGATCAAAGTTGAACATGATATGAAGATAAAGACTGAGCCGGTTAATGAACATGCTTATAACTATGGAGAGGAAGAGGCTATAACGCCCAAATTCAAGAAATCAGAAGAAATCACAGCTTTTAAAAGACATCAAGTGAGACAATATTTGGGAGAACCATTACCATTACCTTATTTAACCAAAACAGTTGCAAATAGCAGCAGCAGCAGCAGCAGCAACAACAACCATAACCATAACAGGATTAATAATGGGATCAATATCAACAAACAAGGTCATATACGCAACTCACCAGCTTATAATAGAAGGTCTATTTTATCCAGAAATGATAATCAAATACGGCTGCGTAATTCATTGAACAATTTTAAGAATTCCAATTTGAAGAAATCAAGGCAGCAAGAGGATTCAATAATCACTTCTATAGAGGATTATAAACCAATATTGATGAGTTTTAGGACAAAAATGATGGATTACAGAAGCGCTATCGACTCTAATACACCTTCACCACCACCTATAGAAAGGTTTCAATCAGATTTATTTTCATCATCTCCAATACCATTACAACCAAGAACTCCATTGCCACAAGCTACAGAATTAAAACCTCCATTATTACCAGCGAAACTAAGTTCACCAATGAGTGTTATTGATGATAGTGATAATATTAATAATACTAATCAAAATAATGATGTTGATGATGATGTTAATAATGATAATAATAGTAATGATAATGATAATGGCAATGAACAAGAAAAAGAGAAGAATGAACACGATGAACATAATCCTTTTGTCAATATCAGAAAGGAAACCAAAGATAATGTGATGAATACTAAAATACACCCACATCATGATTGCAGCACACTTTACATCATCCTTTCAAACCCTTTTGTATTTTTATTCCTTGTGACACTACTGTACTATATTCTAACGGACAATTAAATCATATTTTGATAATGATGATCTTTAATATCACTTATGTACTACTAGTTTTTCATTTATTTTATTAATGTACACATACAATATTTCCATTATATTTCATAATTAATTTACTATTATTATTATAACATTTATATACAAGATTGTCATCTCCCTTTATTCATCATAATCGTTTGTTGGTGGCTTACCACTTTCACTTCTCATGTATAAATCAATTGCTGTTGAAAAGGCTGCAAAACCAGCACACCCAAAAAAGGCAGCTTGAGGTCCACTTTTAAAAGCCAACCCACCACCAGTTATACACCCAGCACCAACACCATTATATATATCATTTTTGGCTCTCAAGGATTCAATGGCACATTCAACACCTGAATAAATCATACCAATGTACCCAAAATTCTTTGCAGTTGACCAAGATCTTTTACCCATATCTGTGAATTGTAATTTCATCTGTTGTTTAAACGGTAAATCTGAAATATGTGTTTGACCAGGAATAGCATTGGATCCAATAGGAACATCATATGCCATGGAAGCCATGAACAAACCAAAAACACCACCCAATGCAAAACCAGTGACACCTGAAATCATTGATTTACCAATACAAGAATTCATGAAATCAATCATCTGTCTAGCACCTTCTTCAGCTTGCTCTTCTGGGGTCATTTCGCTCATGGCCTTCTTCTCTTTGCCAGGCCCAACATTCTCTAACCCAAACCCTCTGTATGTCATTATCTTATAAGTACAATATATTTAATCAAATTATATTAAGCAGTGTTACTAATTTTCGAGTTTGAGACATGTTGAAGATGCCAAAAAAATTAAAAAAAATATTTGAGGCACGTGACTTTTAAGCCAAAACAGATAAAATGATGAACAAATTATGTTATATGAATTATAAGGTATTGATTGTGTGTTATATTATATATACATGTACATATATGTATTTCATGTATTCGTTAAATATCTCAGAAATGAGTTAATGCATGTGGTGCTCTTAAAAAGCCTTGATGGATCTCGATCTACCTTCTCTTTCTAATGGAGGAACATCAACATCTGGAGCCTCTGCAACAGGAACACTACCCATAAGACCCTTGCTTTCTGCAAAGTTGGAGGATCTTGCAAATGCCAAGTCTTCTTGATAGTATTCATCAATGATTGGATGCATCAATACAGTTTGGTTTTTAATTGTAAGAACTGAATTTGTAGGAACAGTGATCCAATCACCTCTTTCAAAAGTCAATGGTTCAGAAGCAACCATAATGACGTTCTGACCACGGTCTAATCTCTCCATTCTATATTGACCTTTCTCCACTTCAACAAAACTTGAACCTGAACTGAAATGTAAAGAAGCAGCTTCATCTGTCTTAGAAGTGATATATCTCGTTACAACAACACTGGACCCATCAGTGACTGCAAAATTTAATAAACTTGGTTCTTGTGTATCTTTAGTCCAATCTTTAATGTATTCAATTGT
Source organism: Liangdongia berthetii (assembly GCA_030564525.1). Taxonomy (NCBI): domain Eukaryota; kingdom Fungi; phylum Ascomycota; class Saccharomycetes; order Phaffomycetales; family Wickerhamomycetaceae; genus Liangdongia; species Liangdongia berthetii. Next base: position 110 of record JAJLVX010000507.1, on the reverse strand, counting down.
TTTCAATAATGCTTGTCTCAAGACATTATGTCCAAATTTACCAGATTCATCAGCTGGATTCACACCCATCTTATCCAAAGTGTCTAAAAATAATGCAAAACAACATTCAG
>JAJLVX010000506.1:0-23740 GCA_030564525.1 Liangdongia berthetii | reverse complement strand
ATATATTATTATTATTATTATAAATTTTGAAAAGTTTTAAGTTTACCTAAAGCAAAAATTGTATGTTCTTTGTTAAACTTGGAATTTCAAAAATTTTTTCAACAAAATTTGCAAAATCCAAAGCCATCATTTAAAATCTAATTAAAAAATGAACAAATCTAGTCAATTCAATCACAACATTACCATAAAAAGTTTTTATAAATCTGTTTTGTGTTAATCGAGAATATCTTCCGCCATGGAAGCAAGGGTACATAAATATGCATAAAGTGCTGCAGTAATTCCTGAGCTTAACGAAATCAAAATAACAACAAGTACAGAACAAAGAGAACATGAACAATTCAGCAAATCAAAATATAAATTGTAGAGAATACTGATAAAGATAATGTTACTGTTGTATATTTTTCAGCTTGTAGTTTCCCATCACTCATCACCTTAAATCATCAATTAAATTTCCCAAAGTGCCCCTACCACCACATTACTTCCCTTTTCGGTTTGTTTACTTTTCGCAAGTTACCTAAAAAAGTTTTCTAAAAAGATCAACAAATCTGAAAAAGCTTTAGTTGGCCCCGTGAAACAAACATAACAAATCCATCAGCTAGATTAGTTAGCAGTTTTAATACCACTCATAAAAAAGCTCACAGAGCGCATTCACACCAACTCTGCCCAAAGAGTCCATTCACATTTCTTTCCCTTCATTTCTTCAAACAAACAGCACGGCTGATCATACAAGATTTCATGTCAAGGATGATGAAGATGCCGCCAGCTAATAGTGCTACTTCCCATGAAGACAAAGTCCTCAATAATACGAGAGATTTGAGAATGAAGAAGAGGAAAGCTGCTGGTGTTGCTCTACAGTTGATTGATAAGTCAAACCTGGCTATGAAGAAAGTTCAAGAAAACATCCATTTAACAAGCATGTTGAAACAGTCAAACTCTTCAATTTCCACCATTGATGAAAAAATTGATGATTTGACTTTGAATTTACAACAATATCAGTTCTTTTTCACACAGTTAACGTCTCTATTGATAAGAAGTGAATATTTTGAAGCACAACTAAACATGCTTGAAGCTCATCACCAGCTAAATGATCTTCGTTCTTCAAGAGGTATGCCTAATTTAACAGATTGGAAAGATAATGATCTGAACTGGAGAACCACTGAAGCCACTTTGGAAAATCTATACCTGGAATATGACTACTTGATGAAACAACTAGCATCTTTGCCAAAATATGAATGCAATCAAGAACAACAAACATTACAACAGAATCATTTTGCAACAAATCACGAGGTCGAAGATGAACAGAATAATCAACAAGAACAACAAATCAAGACTCTGCAGATTAAATATGATGATAGTATCAAACTAAAACCAATAAGATGCGTTTCCAAATCAAAAGAAAAAGCTGCAAAAAGACTATCTGGTGATTGGAAGAAAGTAAAGAGTGAACAAAAACAACAAAAGTTCAAGCCTCACCTGATCACTCCTCAAGCTTCATTTGAATCCATTCAGGAAGCCAAAAAACAATTTCAGGATAGATTTCAGCAAGAATGGGATGCTATTGAGAAATCATTTGAAGAAAGGAAAACTTCTGTTGTTAATATTGGTCGTCCTGCTAAACACACAAGATGTAATTCACTACCTGGCTCAATGGATTCCAATGTATTTGATTTGGCAAAGTTTATGGAAAATAAAGAAAATACACAAGCAAATGATGGGAGAAAGTTTAACTTGAGACACTTCTTTTCTCATGATACAGGTTTAAAAACAAAGATTGAAACTTCTATTGAAAAACTTGAATTGGATGAACATGATGAGAATGATGAATCTGAAGGTATAAAGGATTCTGAAATGCTGAACTCCCCAATGTCTATCAAAACAAGTGCATTTAAACAGTTCAACACACCTCTTTTGGAACAAAACTCTGTATTTGATGATTCAACACAGGTTGACATCACTCCTGAAACACACTTTCTTCCAAAACAACTTGATGAGCTTCCTGAACCAATATTTGAGACTGAAATGACAACTGTTTACGAAGATGATGAATTTGAAACAAAGCCAGATAAGTTTGAAATTTATCCAAAATTGAGAAGATCAAATTCTTGTGACAGTATATTTTCCACAATGTCTAGAAAACCTTCCAACACTTATTATCAACCATTGAGAAATAATAAAGAACAAACAATGAGTTGGATGAAACAATTCAGTAAGCCACATCCTCATACCCAATCAGCAAACATCACACAAGCAACTGCAGTTGTTTCTACAAATGCCATTGCAGAAACTGGTCCATGTTCAACACAACAAGTTCTTTCAAATTTTGTTTCAAAACCCAAGCCAATACCCACAGTATCAACTTCAGCTACAGGCTTTTTCCCATTTGCATTTTCCAAGAAAGCAGCACCATCCTCTGCAGTTCCAACATCTATTACACCAACTATAATAGCCCATAAAACCACATCCTCCTCCCCTTCTGCCAATATAAATATCAATGTTTCAAAGAAATCACTGGATTCAATTGAATCAACTTATCAGTCATTTGAGCATTCATATTCAAATTCACTCCAGCACAAACAATGGTCACTAATAATGTCTAAGTTCAAACCAAATAACTTAATTCCACCTCATTCTTTGGTCACATCTGAAGTTGGTAAACCAATAAATCAAACACAAGCTATTCAGATCAAGAACAAGAATCCACGAGATACAAATAATAGTGCCATGTATGAAAAGGTCAGAGGTAGTGTTTCAACTTTGACCATTGGTCCAAATAAATCTAAATTCATTCAATATGGGGAATCGTTCAGCACGGCAGGTCATAATTTCAATGTGTTAACATCAAGAGTTAGCCATACTGCTTTAAAAGATGCCTTGACAAATGATTTACATTTTGACCAATCTACGACTACAAATGATTTCCTATGATAGAAGTTGTCTTATACCCCAACAATATTGCATCATACTTTAAGTATACGGTATACCCTTAATTCTTCTGCTTTTTTGCTTTTTTTGCTTTCTATTTTCTTTTTTCAACTTTGTTATAATTCACTTCTTCTTCGACATGTTTAATATTGTCCTGGTTTTCTTTTTTTTGCGCTACAACGGTTTAAATTATTTAATATTATTATATAAATGGGATTTATCTGATACAAATCTGATAAATAAATGCAAATTAATAATTATTCTATTATACATCACTCGAAGTCACCAACATTCAAGCTTTTCAATCTGTTAGCTTTCTTGACCCCCAGCTTTCTAGCTTTCAAAACCCTAGAAGGAATACTTTTAACAGTTCTTGTTGCGATTCTATCATTGAAGCTGTTTCTACCCAAAGATGTAACAGAAGCACCTGCACTAGTGGCAACCTTGTATGAAGTAGCAATAGTAACTTCATTGTTACTTTTAATAGAATCTTCATGAAACGATTGAAATGATTTGATACCAGACTGATGTCTAAACACCTTTGGTGAATCATCACTTGTTAAATCAATTTTAGCCTTGACTGGTGTAGTTTCCACAATGTTGACGATGGATCTTTGTTTCAATGTGAACAAATCATCATCATCATCTTCATCATATGCATGTTGTAGAGCTGCCATTGTTTTATTTTTTGTGAACTCTTCATCCGAATCATCATTCAAAAACGATAAAGTTTTATGGACTGAAGCTTCTGTTAGTTTATATTTCTTCTTCTGTGTTGTAGTTGGATCCTTGTATTCGTCCTTTTTCTTTTCAACGAATGGGTCGTCTTCTTCTTCCTCTTCAATTTCTGATACCACAATGTCATCTTCACCTTCAAAAGCAGCAGTAATACCACTTGCTTGAGTGTCTTCAGTGATTGATTCAAAAAATGCTTGTGATTTTTTATTTTTGACCAATGCAGACAATTGTTCATCAGCCATCAACTTATCTTTGAATCTTTGGTTCTTGATCATGTTGTATCTTCTAATCAATTCATCTTCATCATCAGAAATATCCAAATCCATACCGTTTTTAGCACCTCTCTTTCTGAATCCACCATTGTGAATATCATTTAAAATTCTATGGACAAGTCTCTCATCTTTTTGCAAATCTTCATTAGCAAGCAATTTATTAATTTCAGCTTGGTTGAATTTTTGCTTACTGATATCATCAAGCATCTTTTCATCATCAGAGTTCGCTTCATCAGAAAAATCACCTTCAGCACCACCAATACCTTGCCATTCATCTTCAGATTCCTCAGCTTCATTCTCAAGAATCTTGTCCAAACCTTTCTTTCTCATTTCAATCTTTTTCTTTCTTTGTATTCTTTCAAGCTCCTTTTGTTTTGCACGCATCATGGCAACTTGCCTCTTTCTTTCTTCAAGTTGCTCTGGCGTTTCCTCCTCCTCTTCATCTTCTTCCTCATCTTCTTCACTATCTTTGAAGGCTTCAGATTTTCTCTTGAATAGTCTCTTTTTAGTGCGGCTCTTTTGCTGAATATCTTCTTCACTTTCTTCATCAGCATCTTGAGTGTCAAGATCCATCAATGCATTATTTTTTCTCAACTGATCAAAAATGGTTAGTGATTGATCCAAATCAACAGCATCTTGTGTATCGTTTTCAGGAATTGGTTTTAATGAGTCTGAATTATTTTTGATCTTTAGAGGAACAGCAGTTGAAGCAGAATGGGCATTTTGTGAAAGATTACCACCAAAAGAACCCAGATCAACACTGATATCTTCTCGTTCTTGTTGTAATTTGATTTTCATAGCTTCATCTTCCTCTTCATCATCTTCTAACGCCATAGTTCTCTTGGATTTCTTAGTTTGGAACTCACTTTCATCATCTTCACCATCACTCTCATTATTGTTCTTGATGTTTTGACTTGATTCTGGCATGTTGTCAACTTCGACATCATTCATATCATCAGCGTCGTCATCTTCATCTTCATCATCATCAAATTCTGGATCTTCATCACTATCCGGAACTTCACTCCCTTGATCTTCATCATCGTCTTCACTTTGATAACGGCCTTCTTCCTTCATCTGTCTAATTTTTTCTTCCTTTTCCTTTGTCTTCCTGTTGTTTTCGAGTTCCTTTTCTAACCAATCTTCAATTTGTGCTTGATCTTGTTGAAGTTGTAAAACACGTTCATCGTGTTCATCATGCTTCTCACCATGTTGTTGTCTCAATTGTTTTCTTGCTGCCGCCTTTAGATTATCAAATAATTGTTTCTTAGTGGTGAAATTTTTGTTTTTCTTTGTTATTGTTGGTTTTTTACTAAACTTGGCTTTGACTTCTAATCTTGTAGTTTTCGACGTTGCCACATTCACTTCAAGATCAGAATCATTATCAGAATCAAATTCAATAATATCAGGTTTGTTGAATTGTTGTTTCAACTTTTCTGTATAATTCAAAAGAGATTTGGAAACCTTACTAGCAGTGGACTTTGCATTCTTCAATCTTTTGGATTCTTTCTTTGCTTCTAATTGTTTCACCTTATTTAAAGTTTGGTCGTTAAACAGATCAGTAACATCAAAATCTTCTTCTTCAGACGAAGAGTCAGAAAAATCAATGGTAGTAACGGGTTTTTCTTTGATAGGTGAACCAGCCAACGGAGTTGTTGGGGGTGTATTCGCTTCCTCAGTATCTATATTCTTTTTCACATCTTTAGTAGACACTTTTTTGAAAGCTTCAAATAACGCAGTTTTTTCAAACACTTTCTTCCTAGTAAATTCATGTCTAGTGTGTTTATAATTATCTTCATCTTCTTCAGCAGAATCGTAACCGTCATACTCTTCGTTATCATCCTGTAGCTCCTTAGCAAGATCATCTTCAGATTGTTTTGAGTTATTTTCTTCACCCAAGTCTTTATCCTTGGATTTATCATTTGCTTCACGCAACAACCGTTCAGCACGCTTTTTGGCAGCTAGTTTTTCAATCTTTAAAGCTCTTAGTTGCGATTGTGACATTTCTGGTTCAACAGGAGCAGGAGGCTCATCAACTTCTTCATCAGAATCAACGAATAATTTGTTTAAAAGTTTAGTGGATGCAATGTTTTGTGTATCGTGGTTTAAGGTTTGTTCAATATCTTGATCTTCATCTTCATCAACAAAGAGTTTATTAGTTTGAGTTGATGATGTAATTTGTTGAGTTTCTGCATTACCGTCAGCTTCAGTTTGTTCAAAAGTTGGTAGAGGTTCACCAGGTTCATCATATTTATCTTCATTATCTGTGAATGCCACATTGTTTTTTCTGAGATGAGTTGGGCTTTGTACTGATGTATCTGGTTGGCTGTTATTGTCTTCATTATTGTTTGCTATGACTTGAGTTTCATCATGAATAATTCTAACCGTAGGTTCAAGTTGTTGGGATTCTTGTTCTTCTCCATGATCATCTTCTCTTTCAACAGCTACTGATATGACTTGTGTGGAACCAGCTCCTAGTGTATTTCCTTCAATAATTTGAGTCTCAGCATACTCTGGCTCATCATCATTCTCCTTGGGTAGATCTTCATCATTTTCTTCAAAAGCTTCACCATTCAATCTTCTTCTGACACGATCCAACACAGAATTCTTACCAAACAAGTCAGAAACACCAGCAGAAGTAGCCTCTACCTTATCGAAGTCCTTAGAACTGTTTATAGAACCAATTCCAAGTTCGTGTTCTTGAGCCTGTTCATCAACTCTGATATCCACAACTTTCTTAAAAGTTTTAGCCTTCACTGGCCCAATATCAAGCTCATCTAGTAAATCCATCGTTTTCTATAACCGAAGTGAACTGTAGTGATGTAGAAGAGCAAGCAGATCTATATAGGTCCTATAATCGTTTTATTAAATGTGAAAGTAAATAAATATCAAGACGCGCTATACTAGAAATTTAGCGTGTTTGGTTTGGGGACACACATTTAAATTACATAATAAATTACTCATCCTAAATTGTTATGCGCACTTCACTATATTTTTTTGGTGAAGAAATATCAACAAAACGTAGACAGAATTTAGAGTGACAAGAGAGTATTACAGCAAAGACAATAGCCGCTGTGTATTAAAAAAACATCAGGACAAGGGACTGGTGATACATAACTAGAAGGGGAGGCTATATAGAAGACACTGAGTAATGCCTTCCTACGATTACCCAAGCGCTAGTGCCCACACACCAGCGTCGTTAGCTCGCAAGGCTGCTGGCGTCTATTCCAACAGGAACTACAAGATAGCCCATCAAAAGGTGTCGATGGATATTGATTTGGAGAATCAGGGCATTGTGGGTACGACTGAGTTATTGGTGATACCAACAGAACCCATCTTAAAGTCTGTTCAATTGGATTGTCGTCAAATGGAGATTGTTGAAGTGCTTGTAAACAACAGACGAGCAAAATTCTATTATGAAGACCCCCTGCAAAAAGAATACAATGAATTCGTGGATAAAGATGGAAGCCAGGCTATATATGACAAGATCAGCCAGCACCATTTATATAAGAGCAGATTTGATAAGATCTTCAACGGTGAAAACACTGGTGAATTGACTGTGTTTATGCCTGAAAAATTAAGATTATCAATTCATGATCCATCATCAATTCACTCTTTTACGCCTTCATTCAGAGATTCACCTGGAAGTCACAAAGCAACAACCTCTGCTGAAGCTATTTACACACCTGTTACTATTAAAATTGAATACAAATTGAAGAATCCAAAGACAGGTGTACACTTTGTTGGTGGTAAAGGTTCTAGTTTAAGCAAAAGTGAATGGCATGCGTATACAACAAACTCTGATTTCAACATTTCTACATCATGTTGGGTGCCCTGTATTGATAGCTTATGGGAAAAGTGTACGTGGGAATTGGAGATTAGTGTTCCACAAACTATCAAAGACATTGGTAACACAAGAGTCATTGGCTCGGAAAATGCATTTAAAAAAGTGAATAGAGATGATGATGACGAGGAGGAAGAAGATGCAGATGAAAGTGCGGATATAATAGTTATTGGTGGTGATTTCAACAACCAAAAGGAAAGTGCGCACCCAATTGATTTATCGAAAAAACTGGTGTCGTATTCCATATTTAACCCAACATCTGCTCATCATATTGGTTGGGCTGTTGGGGCATTCAGATCAATTCCATTAATAAATTTACAGGAAGAGGAAGAACCAGAGTTATCAGAAGAGAAAGATACTACAGCAGTCCCATCATGCGTTTACTGCATGCCTTCTCAGGCTAATGATGCAGTAAATTCTACAATCTTTTTATACAAGGCTATTGATTTTTATTCCAGAGAGTTTGGTTCTTTCCCATTTACAAGTTACGCTTTGGTTTTTGTTTCTGATATTAATGCTAATAGTAATGGATTTGCAGGTTTATCCATGTTGAATAGAAAATTGTTATATGCACCAAATGTCATTGAACCTATTTATTCAAGCACTTACAGCTTATGTGTGGCACTATCTGAACAATGGTCTGGTATAAATGTTGTTCCTCAGACTTTTAATGATTTATGGGCTACAGTTGGTATCTCACATTTCATGGCGTTACAATTCATCAAAAAACTTATGGGTGTAAATGAATACAAGTTTAGAATTAAGAAACAATCAGAACAGATTTGCGATGAAGATGTTGGGAAACGTCCTCTTGCCGCCCCTTTTTTTAAACATCCAATCTCAATCAATGATTTAAAGTTTTTGGAATTGAAATCTCCAATTGTGTTATTTATTCTGGATAGAAGAATGACCAAAACTGATAAATCTTTTGGGTTATCAAGAGTTATACCCAAGATTTTTTTACAAGCAATGTCGGGTGATTTGACTAATGGTTCTTTAAGCACACAGCATTTTCAACACATCTGTGAAAAAGTCAATCATAACAGATTGGATCCTTTCTTCAAACAATGGGTTTATGGATCAGGTGTCCCAATATTTAGAGTCACTCAAAGATTCAACAAGAAGAGAATGTTTATTGAGATGGGTATAAGGCAAGTTCAACAACAAGAAACAGAATTACACCACCCAACACCAGAAACGCTATTTGACGAAGCTAGATGTGAACAAGAAACCACTGAAGTTACATCATCTCATCCAACCATTTTTACAGGTCCTATGACTATACGTATCCATGAAGCTGATGGTACTCCTTATGAGCATATTGTTGATTTGAAGGATGGGTTCACAAAATTGGATATTCAATACAACACAAAGTACAAAAGACTGAAAAGAAGCCAAAGACAAATTAAGTCTGAAAAGGAAAAGGCAGAACAAGAGGAAGAAGTTGTATTACTGCATTGTCTTGGGGATATTTTGCAAACTGAGAAGGAAATCAAAGAGTGGGAATTGAATGAATGGACGAAGGAAGAAGAAGATAGAATGACCAATGAAGCGTTTGAATGGATCAGAGTCGATGCAGATTTCGAATGGATTTGCAAAATTTACATCAACCAACCAGATTACATGTACGCTTCTCAATTACAACAGGATAGAGATGTTGAGGCACAATTGGAGTCTATTAGATATTTTTCAAATGCGAATCCAAACAGTTTATATTCTTCCATTTTATTGAGAATCTTAATGGATTCTCGTTACTATTATGGGATTAGAACCGAAGCAGCCTATGGTATTGCAAGATTTGCCAAACAAGCTATTGGGTGGATTGGTATGAAACATTTGTTGAAAGCATTCAGGCACATGTTTTGTTTCAAGAATTCTGATATTCCACTTCCTAACGATTTTTCAGATTTCTCAAATTATTTTGTGAAGAAGGCAATTCCAGAAGCGTTATGTACAATCAAGAACGATGATGGTGATTGTCCATTAGTTATTAGAGAGTTCTTGTTCAATATTTTGAAATACAATGAAAACATGAACAATCCATATTCAGATGCATTTTATCTTGGTCATTTGATGACTTGTTTGACCAAAGCTATTACTGCCAACCCATTGGTTGATAGAATTGAAAAGTTAAACGACAAGGATCAAGAATTTGTCACAGAAGCCACTGCTGAAGTCATCAGACTTTTGAAGCTTGATGAATGGATTCCATCATACAACTCACATGTTGGTGTCATTTCATTAAGGCAACAGAATATTTTAGCAAAACATGGGTTATTGAAACAAGATCCTGAAAACTTACTATACCACACAAGGTCAACATCACCTGATGATATTCGTGTTGCTGCTTTCCAAGGGTTATTCCAAATGGGTGGACTTAAGAACAAGGAAATTCTACATTACTTCTTTTTGATGACACAATTTGAACAAAGTCCATATATGAGACACCATCTCATCAAAAGCCTTACTGAATCGTTTGGTTCTGCTGTAATTGATGGTACATATAGAGATTTAGATGAAGATGAATTAGACGAAGAAGTGTCATTGACTGAGAACACTGATGCCAATGCTGGTGGCTTAATTGTTGTTGATGAAAAGGCCAATGATCAATTTGATTCTAGAAAAGATGCGGCAGCTAGAGCCACTTTGAAGGGTGCTGTTGATATTTTGAGGAGAGATTATGGCTCATTCAAACCATTACAAAGAGACATTTGGGATGCTTTACGTAATCCCCTATTCAGTATTTCAGAGAAGCGTGATTTGTTTGATATTGCTGCTATTCTGTTCCCTGCTTATGATTCATTATTTGTTAAGTTTAACATTCCAAGACAGAAGAGAATTTCTGCGTCCAGACTTGGTTCATCATCTGTTGTTTTGAAGAGAGAAGGTCATTTCAAGATCAATCTATCCAAGAAGCTGGTGATTAATGCTACATCTGGTACATCATCAGCCAAGCAAGCATCAGTAGGTGCAGCTCGTGGTCACTCAAGAGTTAAATCCAACACCAAGCCAATCAAGCTCGTTGTCAAACCTCCACCAATTGCTAAGCCGATCACTAAACAGATAATTAAACCCGTTATTAAAGCTGAAAGACCAGTGGAAAACACCACATTCAAAGCTGAAATTAAACGGTCAAAGACTGGTCCATTGCGCTATGTGAAGATATCAACTAAGAAGAGAACCATCACAGTTTCTTCAGATCCAATTGTTAAGAATAAAGTCCGTGCTACTCAACCAAAGTCTTCATCAACACCCGATAATGGTCATTTAACACAGAAAGCAAAGCTGAAAATTTCTTCAAAACCAATATCAAGACCAGTTGCAAAACCCACAGTCAAAGTTAAACCCCCAAATCCAATTTCAAAGCCATCCTTATCTTCTCAAACTCCATTATCAACACCAAGTTCAGCATCTATCATGGAATCACCATCTGTATCTGGTTCTTCTTCTTCAAATGGTACACCATTAAACAGACCAAAAATTAAGTTAAAACAATCCGGTTATGCACTTCAACACCCAAATACCAGTGATAACCATAGCTCCAGCAAACCTAAAATTGAACTGAAACCTGGAACTGGTAACCATTTACCAAAGATTAAATTAAAATTCAAGAAGTAATCTTGAGAATTGTATTATATAACTAAAAAAAAGCTCACCCCCATTTTTTAAGCAGCCATGAGATGGTTTTAATGATAAACGTCATTTTCTTTTATTTTTCTATATATGAGTTTCGTAAACTGTAAAATATGTATTGTTTATTATTATTATGTTAAAAGTACATTCTTCGTAATCTCATTCCATCAACTGTAAATACCTTGAGTCAACAATTGGAATTGATCATACAATCTAGTATAAATACTACCCAAACTCTTTGCAATCAAGTAGTTTTCAACAAAAGCATCACATTCAGTTTCACTCAAGTGTAATTGAAAACGTTGCTTGAATTGCACACTAGTTTGAGAGCCAGCTTTGAAACATGGCAAGCTTGAATCTTTCTGCATCAACTCCACCATAGTAACCAACAAATCAGCATTTTTGCGCAGTGACTTGAATGCTTCCTTGGTACATTCGATAAACTTTTTGTATGGAGCACCGTCTACACCACCCAATAATTCAGCATATTCAAATGTTAATTTGAATGGGGCAGCTTCAAACCCGACAGAACCAGGAGAGTTTGACAATAGGAAACCAAAATCAATATGAATGATGTGACCTTCGTTATCCAGCATGATGTTACCATTATGACGATCCTTAATTTGTAATAAGTAACAAATGATAGAGTAACCAGCTAAACTTCTTGCAAAATTATCTTGAGCTCTTCTATATTTCACGGAACTTGGGTCACCAAAGCATCTTTCGAAATGTTCAGTTAATGAACTGATTGTACCCTTAGGGTTTTCACCACTTTCCAAAGAGATTTTAGTTAATGATTTCTTGATGGAATGGACAGACAATGCATTAGTGATAGTTTCAACCAACCCAGTGTTTGAACTTGTAATCAAGATTCTCATTCTCTTGACCCAAACTGGAGCATTGTCATTTTTCCAAATTGTAGACATAGCCTGTATTAATTGAGATGCAAAGGCCTCTTGTCTCAAATCGTCACCAGTTTTAGCAATAACAGAACACAAATCCCAGTTATCCATATGACCAAATGCACTTGATCTTCTTATTCTTTCCTTTTTGGTGGCCCAATCTTCACCTAAGTATGCAGTTGAGTTTTTGGATGAAACACCACCTAGTTTCAAGTCATTTTCCAACTTACGTTCACCAGCAGCACCATGAATAGCTTCCAAATCTTTGTAACCAAAATGATCTTGCAGAGATTGCATTGAACTAATGATACGGGCCTTGATTGCTGTAGATTGATCAACTGGTAAAGTATTACTTGCAGAATCCAATTGAGACAACATGACAGCAGCGATTCTCATTTGAGTTGCTAGATCTGAAGTATTTGTAGTATCAGAAATGTTGAAATTGTAATTTGCACTGAAATTCAAATCTGGGGTTCTTTCATCTTCATTTTCAATAATTGGAACATTTGTAGCAGATGCAACTAAAACTTCATCATGGAAAAGATCAGTCTCAGTTCTATTTGAAAGTTTGACGACAGACAAATCACCTAAATCAGCTTCCAGAGGTTTTTCATAGTATGTAGTTTCCTGTGCAGTATCCTGGGAAGCCAGAGGTTGGATACCCCAGTCAAAAATGTAAGAGTTGTTTGGTTTTTCGTGTAATAGAATGTCGTTTTCATTAGTGGATGGATCAAAATCCATACCATCATTCAAATATTCAATTAGTAACAAGAATGGGACTCTTTCTGCAGAATTCAAGACAGCAGCTTCATTAGCTGCGATTTGGAGCACCTTGTGCAATTTGCTCTTTCTATTTGGTGGTAACAAGGTTGGAATATCAACCTCGGCTGGTAAATCTCTATTCATCAAAGATAGTTCAGCTCTTAGTGAAGATAATCTAGCTTCTTGTGGGACTTGACTTAATCTGACAGAGATGGATTGTAAGGCAAATGCAAATTGAGTTTCACATCTAAAATAGTTTGATTTCAACAATTTGATCTTTGCAGGGATGGTCATTAATGAAGGTGAAATGTTACGAATATTTGCACCATGTGCAGAAGAAATCTTTCTTCCTCTTGTTGGGAAGTTTGGACTTGAATGGATAGATCCACTTGGCGAAGAAGGAACAGATGAAGCTTGTAAATCAGGCATTGATCTTGAGTTTGCATCGGTTTCGAACCCATGAGAGAAAGTTGGAGAAGATGCGGTTGATAAATCATTGCCCTGTTCATAAAATGACTGTGAAGATTTCAAAACATCTTTTGTTAATTTACTTCTTCTTGTTTTTGGGAAAATTAATTCAGCATAATCATCAATAGAATCGAAATCCAAATCAACGTTTTCTTTCTTTGGCGAAGGCTTTTTATATGTTTCATCAATTGAAGTTTTGCGATCCACCGTATCATATGTGATTTCATTTGCAATTTGAGCATTCTTTTTGGTGTTTTTCAATGTCAAGTTTTCTCTTAATTTTGATTTAAAGTCTCTCATTAATTCAAAAACAAAACTTTTTTGTTTTTTACCTTGAGATTTAGCAACAGGACCAATATATTCACCCAATTGAGGTAACCCAATGGCAGCAATCAAAGCAGAGCTGAGAACGACACAAGGTGCAACGTTCTCTCTAAACTTCAGGGATGGAGGAGAACCAATGTTGAACAGGATATATTGTAGATTGTTCAATACTCTTCTGGCACTTTGGAAACTATAGCTATTTGGGTCATCAGCCAAATCAGTTAGATGAGCTTGTAGATACCAAAAAGTCAACAAAGTGAAATGAGGATGTTGAGTTGATAGTTCGTACAACAAATCCTCTAGAGCCATAGATTCAGTTTTCACGGTAACAAGGATTTGACACAATTGTGGAATGAAAAAGCTTAGATCTTCAATCTTGTATGTTCGTAATTTTTGGCACAAGTAGTGATGAATACCAATATTGGAGGCATACCTCTTCAAATATGCAACGCACATAAACAGCGAGAAATGCTGCGACTCGATGAAACGCAACAATAGGGCATTACCGCTCTGATCCATTGTGACTTTTAATGATGGACAGCTAATTGGATTTGATCAGATTCGATTGAATTGAAATGGATTGTTATTGTTGGCAGCTCAGGAAGTTTTGGAAATAAATATAGAAAAATAGATGTGCACGGCGGGTGTGGATAGTTGACAATGACGATGATGTGCTGAGCAGGTGGCGCTGCTCGTTTCAGAATCCCTTCCTTCTTAACAAGCTGATTGGCTCCTTCCACACGTTTTTCTGAAGATTTCTTCACTGGAAATCCTTTGTTTATTGTTGAAATTGCTAAGCGCTGATGTGTCGTGTTGATGTTTTTTTGATTTGTTTTGGTTTTTTCGTCCAACAAAAAATGGCGTAGAATTTGGCGTAAAAAGTCGCAAAAATCGGCAGAAATCTCAGAAAAACGAAAATTAATTGGCGTATTGCCAGATTTGGTAATATCTAGGCATTACTAAAAAAATCTACTAAACACTCACTAAAGATATTTATTATGTTACATCGAAATTAATCTACTCTTCTTTGGAGTGCTTCTTCTTCTTTTTTGGCTTCTCATCGTCTTCATCATCCTCACTGGATCTCTTTTTCTTTTCTTTTTTCTCTTTCTTGTCTTTCTTTTCTTTCTTGTCCTTCTTGTCCTTCTTCTCCTTCAACAATGGATTTTCATAAGATTCTTCTTCTGGAGCAATGTAGTCTTGTGCTCTTTCCTTATCTCTCTTGGCTTGATTCTCCTCTTGCTTCTCCTTCTTTTCTTGCAGCTCCTTTAATTGTTTTTCCTTCTTTGATAAAAAGTATTCACCACTTTCAATTTGTAAATCAACCTTTCTTGGTAATTGAGCAGGTGGGAATGGTGTGTAAACCTTCTTCTCCTTCTTTGGATCCTTCTTGACCTTCTTTCTTTGAATGTTCTTCTTCTTAAACATTGGCAAGAATCTACTCCAATCTTCATTAGCCAACTCTGGCTTCTTTTGTAATTCTCTCTTGATCATCAACTCTTTAATATGGTAAATTGGATGGATGTTCTTCATACAATCTTCAACAACCCTTCTGACTTCCTTAAGACCTTTCCATGGGCCCATGGCACTGACAGTATTACCTTGAACCAAAATATAACATTTAGTCAACAATTCCAGGGCCTTTAGAGTGTTACCATTTGGCCCCACTAATCTTTGTCTTCTCTTAACAAAACGATCCTTGTTTGTGACAAAGTTACCAATCTTGATAACATCACAGGCAACATCATCTTGTAAAATCTTAATTGCTTGTGGGAATGGAACAGATCTAGCCAATAGCTTAATCAAATCTCTAGCTTTCAAAATAATGGCTGGATCATAAGTCTTTCTTGTAGTTTTAACTGTCATGGAACCTTCAACCAGGTCCAAAGTACAACTGACATGGTGTTTATCAAGAGCAGTAGTCACATCACCCCAAATTTGCTTCAAATATTGTTCACGGTACTTTGGAAACAAAGTCATAAAACTAGACTCTTCAGCAAATGGTAAACCTGAAGCGTTGTCTTCTGGCTTGAATTCGTCAATCTTCCATTTGTCAATATCTGGAGTATCCCAAGGCTTGTCTCTGTTGTGTGTGGAAACCATCGTTATGTCAATATTTATATCTAACTATCTATATATCAATATTTTTGTATAATTGAACTTTATGCCTCTTTCTTTTTAGCTCATCGCTACAAAAAAAAAAAATTTCCAGCACAGGGCAACTAACCAAATATAATTACCGGATTAGGTAACTCTCGTGAAATAAAATTCTACACAGCTAAAAAAAAATTATGATACAACAACTTTTAAATAAAATCAAGAAGTTTGACAAATACTTTACTACATATCACCAGTTTTATTATTTATCCATCATGGCAAAGAGAAACCAGAGTAAAGGAGTCACCAAAAAGATCAAAACCAAAACCAAAATTTCAAAGAAGTCCACAGCTATAAAGATTGAGAAGCTTGACAAGATTCATGATCTTCATGAGATCACTAGAGAAGCTAATGATATGTCTACAAAGACACTGCTGTTGAAGAAGAAGAATACACAGCTGGATAATAAGAGTCTGAAAGAGGATCATGATAAGGATGTGAAACTACAGAAGGATATCAGCGATGCTAAGAGCAAGGTTGAAAACGACATTGTTAAACAGCTCGAGCTGATTGGTGGGTTCAACTTGTAATTTCACCAAAGTAATAGAGAAGGGATTACTACTTCTCAAAAGGCGATGGGTTAATATTTATACTGGAATGAGACTCTATGGAGGGAGACAGCTACGTTCAATGAGGAGTCCTGTATTACTCAGTATTTCCTGGGGTTTTACTTTCCACTATCTCTGATTGGCAACATCCACTTAAGCACATAGTCCCCATCGAAATGTGTAAAGTATCGGAACAAGAGTTGGTCAAGGAAATATAATGGATCACTAAAGACTGGTGTATCCTGGTGTATGTGTGCTCCGTGTACCATAAATGTTAAATAGATAATAATATGATATATCATTGTGTTTTGTAGAGTGTAATGTGATAATCCAGAGTTTTCTCACGGTTATAAGGTTCAAAGATAACAATAGCATCGACCAAAAAAATTCCCCTGCTTTTATAATTACACTATGATTGATTAGATCAATTGTGACAGGAGAGAAGTTACATAGTACATACAGTTGGCTATAACTCGAGCTCCTATTTGCTAAGAATGATGCGTTTCTTCCATTTAGATATCAACTTTTTACCGTTTTAAATTACTTGACCAACACCCATATAACATATCATAATTACATCATCAACGATTCAAGATTCAAGGCTGCAATGTCGATCAAACCCAACGATTCGAAGTTTGATTTCACGTTTATCGGGGCAGTGTGTATATTAAGCAGCTGGTTTACTTTATATTAGACACACAGTTGAGTTCAATTAACTAAAGTGCCATTTCAAGCATTAGAACATGGGAGTTGAGTCTTTAAGAATGCAAGACCTGGGAGAGAAAAAGGACAGTTACAACGTCAACGTATCAACAATAGATGATGTCGACATTGCTGTTGGTGAATCTTCATCATTAAACAACGACGATTATAAATTACAAGAGGAAGGGTATAGTCCGGAACTACGCCGTAACTTTTCTATATGGTCGCTGCTTGGTGTTGGGTTTGGGTTAACGAATTCTTGGTTTGGTATCTCTGCTTCATTAGTTACTGGTATTAGCTCTGGTGGTCCATTATTGATTGTTTATGGTATCATCATCGTGGCATGTATGTCTTCATGTATTGGTATCTCGTTATCTGAGTTGATCTCAGCATATCCTGAAAATTCTGGTGGTCAATATTACTGGACTTTTAAACTAGCCCCAAAAAAGTACAAGAGATTCTGGGCATACATGTGTGGGTCTTTTGCATGGTTTGGTGCTGTCTTTACAAGTGCATCTGTTATCATTGCCATTTCACAGGCACTTGTTGGGATGTATGTCTTGGGCACTGGTGATCCAAATGCAGCTCCAAAACAATGGCAAGTGTTTGTATGCTATCAATTGGTTAACTTATTTACAACCATTTTCAACGTCTGGGAAGGTCCATTGCCACATATTGCCAAAGCTGCCTTGTACACATCTCTATTATCATTCTTGATTATCACACTAGCAGTGTTGATTTGCTCAAGAGGGCATTATCAAAGTGCATCTTTTGTCTTTTCAGAGTTTACCAATGGTACTGGTTGGTCATCATCTGGTATTGCATTTGTTGTTGGTCTAGTCAATCCAGCTTGGTCATTTTCATGTCTTGACTGTGCAACTCATATGGCTGAAGAGATTAATGAACCGGAACGTAAAATTCCAATTGCTATTATGGGTACTGTTGCTATTGGGTTCACAACATCGTTCTGTTACGCTATTGCCATGTTTTTCTGTATCAATAACTTGAATGATATTTTGGCTTCTCAAACGGGTGTTCCAATTTTGGATATCTTTTATCAAGCTTTAAACAACAGACATGGTGCATTATTCCTAGAATCATTGATTGTCTTGACTGCATTTGGCTGTGCCATATCATCTCAAACTTGGCAAGCGAGATTATGCTGGTCTTTTTCTCGTGACCAAGGGATCTGGGGGTCCAAATACTGGTCTCAAGTTAATAAAAAGACTGGATTGCCAATCAATGCTCATTTCATGAGTTGTTTCTGGTGTGCTGTTGTTGGATGCATCTACATGGGGTCTACCACTGCATACAATGCATTTGTGACTGCCTGTATCACATTCCTGCTGTTTTCATATGCAGTTCCAATCGTGTGTCTATTGTATAAAGGTCGCTCTAAATTACACCATGGTCCATTCTGGTTAGGGCCTGTTGGTCTAGTTGCCAACATTGTGACACTGGCATGGACGATATTTGCAGCTGTGTTTTTTTGTTTCCCAACAACCATGCCTGTGCAGTCTGGTAGTATGAACTATGCTGCTGCTGTGCTTGGAGGGTTCACCATCTATGCATTGGTTTACTGGGCTGTAAGGGCTAGAAAAGTATTTGCAATGGGTCATGATCTAGATAAGGAATTTGGTGAGCATGAAGACTGAAAAGTATCATCTTCATCATCACTGTTTATTTCATGGGTATTTATTTAAAGAGCAATTGAATTATGTTGTTGGTTTTACAATATTAAATGTAGTTCTTCCGAGAATCGAACCTACAACTCTTATAACCCCTTGAAAGTTCTAGAAAAGATTGGATAAATAACCAAAGCAAACATTTAAAGAACCTGAAAAACGGTACATGTATAAAATATTCCATGAAGAGTTCAATTATCCACTCTTTAACCATATTCATCCACTAAATTACCCCAGAAATCCACAATAACCTCTTCAACTGATGTGTCTCCCGACTCTTCACTTTTTTTCACATGTCAAATTTTGGTTTTCACATGAAAATCAAGAAAACGACGAGATGCCTAAAAAAGAATTGACTTGTGATAATTTCAACCCAACTTCCACTTCTTTCTTCTTCATCCACAAGACTTTAGTTCCACGCTGTTTTAGGTAGACTGCTGCTACACGGGCCGACCTGTCATTTGCTGCTTATTTATTGATCCTCTTGATCTCACTGATCCACCACACCTTGTTTGCCGCTTTCCGCTTGTAACAGACACTATTCTTGCTCGATAGCTAACCACTACTACTACACACAATGTCATCAAAGCTGTGGTCCAGACTCTCAAAGACCAGAAAGACAAGTGAGTCTACAGTCACCGAAAAACAACTGGGAACATCCTCTTCTCCAAGTCGCTCAAGCTCGCTAGAGGCAGGCGTACCACCAGTTGCCGATAAACATATTGAAGATTTGAAGCTGGAAGAAGAAGGGTATAAGCCTGAGCTGCGTCGTAATTTCACAATCTGGTCCTTACTGGGTGTTGGGTTTGGTTTGACAAATTCCTGGTTTGGTATTTCTGCTTCTTTAATCACCGGTATTAGCTCTGGTGGTCCTTTGTTGATCGTCTATGGTATCATCATCGTTGCTTGCATGTCCTTCTGTATTGGTATCTCCCTGTCTGAATTGACTTCTGCATTCCCTGAAAACTCTGGTGGTCAATACTATTGGACTTTCCAGTTGGCTCCAAAGAAATACAAGAGATTTTGGGCTTACATGTGTGGGTCATTTGCATGGTTTGGTGCTGTTTTCACATGTGCTTCTACAACTCTTGCCCTTGCCCAAGCGATTGTTGGTATGTATGTCTTGGGTACTGGAGATCCTAATGCAAGTGCTAAAAGATGGCAAATCTTTGTTTGCTTTGAAATACTGAATGTTTTCATCGCAATGTTTAATGTTTGGGATAAACCTTTGCCATATATTGCTAAAGCTGCTCTATATACATCCTTACTATCATTCTGTGTCATTACAATGGCCGTCTTGATTTGTTCAAGAGATCGTTACCAAGATGCTTCCTTTGTCTTTAGTGAATTTACAAATGCCACTGGTTGGGGCTCTGCTGGTATTGCGTTCATTGTTGGGTTGATCAACCCTGCATGGTCTTTCTCATGTCTAGATTGTGCCACACACATGGCTGAAGAAATTTATGAACCAGAGCGTAAGATCCCAATTGCTATCTTGTCAACCGTTGCTATTGGTTTCACAACTTCATTCTGTTATGCTATTTCCATGTTTTTCTGCATTAATAATTTAGATGACATTTTGGCTTCTCAAACCGGTGTTCCTATTTTAGATATCTTTTACCAGGCTCTAAATAACAGACATGGTGCATTGTTCCTGGAATCAATGGTTGTTTTAACAGCGTTTGGTTGTTGTATTTCTTGTCAAACATGGCAAGCTAGACTTTGTTGGTCATTCTCTCGTGATCAAGGTATCCTGGGTTCCAGATACTGGGCTAGAGTCAACAAAAGTACAGGGTTGCCAATTAATGGTCACTTCATGTCTGTGTTTTGGTCTGCTGTCGTTGGTTGTATCTACATGGGTTCTACCACTGCCTATAACGCCATGGTTACAGGTTGTATCAGTTTCTTGTTGTTCTCATATGCAATTCCTATCATCTGTTTGCTATACAAGGGTCGTTCCAAACTAAGACATGGTCCATTCTGGTTAGGCAAGATTGGATTCGTTGTTAACATCATTGTCATTTGTTGGACAATTTTCACTACAGTGTTTTTCTGTTTCCCATTCACAATGCCTGTTGAGTCTGGTACCATGAACTACGCTTCTGCTGTTCTTGGTGGGTTCACACTATATGCTATTGCTTACTGGTTTATCAGAGCTAAAAAGACATTTGCTATGAACCATGATATCGATAAGGAATTCGCCGATGATTCTGATGAAGAGGAGTTCTCTAATGAAGATACTAGCAGTCATGAGGACTAATATTGGCTGGGATTCTTTTTTTAAAAAGTAACGTTTTGTGATTACTATTATTATTTCATTATTTGTTTGTGTTTTTTTTTTCTGCTTTCCATTATACTAATGATACACATTCATGATCATGTCATTTTGCTTGTTATTTATATACCATTACTTGTTTTGTATACTAGTTTTAATCTCATAGAAAATTTTTTCTAGTTGATTTATTAGTCCTTTATTAAACACATTATTATAGTAGCTCTAAACACATATATGGTACCACACCACGACCATCATGGACGTAACTGTATCCACTGTTCTTGATTGTTGGCTTACCATCGCTATCAACTCTTTCAACAAGACACCAACCATCAGTATGACGGGCCAGGATTTTATAATACTCACCAACTTTAATAGTTAACTCATCAGTTAAATTTCTATCATAGTTTTTAACAACCTTATAAACAGCATCAGCATCATCACTATTATTTTCAACGGCTGGAGGTGGTGAGTCTAGTTTTTGTTCCATTCCTTTCAATGAGAATGATGTAGCTGTGAATTTGGATGAAAGAAATTGTGATAATGGTCTTATACTACTCATTTGTTTGTTCTTTTTCAATTTTTTCTCCAATTCAAAGGCACTGTCTGGGGCTCTTGGTAATGGCTTGTCTGTATTGACATTTTTCCTACCATTATTAATTGGATTTGAAATAGGTTGGATTTTTGGAACAGTGGTGCGTTTGTTATCTCTGCTAATCACTTGAGTCTTGATAAAATTCTTTTCCCCATGCATTTCATCATCATCATCAAACCATTTCATAGTTGAATCAGAATCAAATGATGAGTCCATTGAAGGTTCAAACGAATGCTTGTAACTTGGAATATATGCAGGTGTTGGTTCAGATGGTGTCTTTAGAGAATTTTTAACTTTCAGTTTGAACTCTTTCAAATTTGTGGTAGCAGTCTTGGGAGTTGAGACAACAAATGCACCTGTACTCAAGCTTCCAGTGGACCCATTATCAATGCAATCAGCTTTGTTCATAAACCATTTGCTCAATGGTGTATTAAGATTCCATTTGGAACTTACTGGTCCTTGTGGTAGTTCTTTCAGGCTGATTTCAGACTCATTTGGTAGTGCTCCTGGAATAACTGAAGATGGTTGAATATATGATTGTGGCTGAGAAATGGTGTAGTTTGTGTTTGTGTTTGTATTAGTACTTGCATGATATGGATTGGCAAACATGTTACTGTTGGCCTTGACTTGATACATAGCCTTCATGCGAGGAGATCCTTGACCATTACTACCAAGAGCAGAGCCTCTATAATTAAATTTGTCATCATAGCGATCATTAAAAGCAGCAGCAGCAGTAGAATTTCTGGATTTTTTGTATCTTCTATAGTAAAATAATGATAAGCCAATGATTATAACAGCAACAACTGAAACGGTGATCGCAACAGCAATAACAACAGATGAAGAGTCAGATGAGTTTGATGTAGCATGTGAAAAGATACTATTGAATGAGTTTGATCCAATATTTGTGACAGTTGTTGAAGAGGATGTGATTGTAGATATCGTACTTGGTTTAGAGTCTTTTGCTAATGTTATTCCAGGTAGCAGTGTTGTGGTGAATGTTTGACCTTGCGATACATGTAGTTGTAGAACACCTTTAATTATTGCTGTTTCCACGCTGACAACAGTGGATGTCTTTGTTACTGGTATTGTTGTTGTTAGTGTTATGGTCATTAGTATTCTGGCGAGTTGATAACAACTTGGAAAAATAAGCAGAAGTCCAGAGGTAAATTTCTAACAAGACTGTTCATATCTTTTATTCATCACCATAATCCATTATATTCGTTATATATCAATCATTGATCAAGTTCACGTTGTATCACAATTGTTTGATCTGGAAGTTATAGAGTTGTTTCATCAAAGTTGAAGATTTCCTCTTCGGGATTTTAATGGAAAGCATATGAAACAAGAACAAACACAACACTTCTGTAACAAACACCCAGAGCTAGGGGCAAGCTAAGGAACAACACTGTGCTTACAGCAGCGTGTGACGTGTGTGTTGTGTGTATATATTTGTTTATTATAATTTTTGGAATTATGATTGCAGGCTAATTTTATGCTGCAATATGAGGAAATATTAATTGTTCTTTTTTTAAGAATATTGATCATCGACAATACTATTAATATCCAGATCAGAATATCACAGTACTAAATAGTTGAAATTGGTAAAAAAAAGAACATTAAATATATTAAACAAAATAGATATATATAACTAAGTATTTATAAGAATAATTTAATAAGCAGCTAGTCATATATTTATTAATATTGCGCCGGCCGGCCGCACATACAACTGGATTTTTGAAAATTGTAGCTTAGTCAATTCTTAATCAGCGGATTTGTTTTAAATTCATAGAGGATTTTTGAAAATCAAAAAAAAAATCAAAAAAAATCCAGGTCATTTTCAAGATTTTCAGACCGAAAATGAATGGACTGAGGTTCAAAACATCGGACTACAGACCATCCCGAGACCTGAAAAACAA
>JAJLVX010000505.1:0-24250 GCA_030564525.1 Liangdongia berthetii | reverse complement strand
TGTTTCATTCCAAACAGGGTTAAAATCATCTAAAATGATCTGTGATCTTTCAATCACTTGGTAACCATCAAACCCAAACGTCAAATAAGGATCCATTGTATTTCCTAAAATATGATCTGGATATTTCAAGTCTTTTCCTGATTTTACCTTGATTGTTAAAATACCAATAGATGTATTGGAACCTGAAAGCAACTGTGGGATGTTCAACTGGAAAGAGTAAGGCTTCAAAAACAATGGACCAACAACTTTCTCAAACATTTCATTCATTAATTGAAAACTACCTGGGATTGCTAATACTTCCCAATTAAATATTGTATCACCAAGTAGTGTTGTTCTAAAGTCAAACTTAGGAGGTTCAAGGAATGAAACCGAAACTGTTTGAATATGTGGGAATGAAGGCATCATCTTCACGCGGACCCTTGCAACACCTTTCACGGCGACACCTTCGGCAACAAAAGGCAAAGTAATACCAAACAAGGAGGCCTTGACGACAACTTTAGAGCTAATATAATTTTTCAACTGTTTCAGACTAACAGCAACATTTTGAAATGGTGTGAAAGAAAAGCCCCAATCCATAACAACTATATCATTTTCAGAAATATTCAAAGTTCTGACAAAATCAATTCTTGGAGGTTTAGCACCAATTGTGAATTGATCAATCCAGATATTTAGGAATTTAGGCATAAAAGTATCATCTAATGCAATGAATGGATTGACGTACTCGGCAACCATCTGAGAAATTGAAGGTTCCAAATAAACCCAGTATTTGTCCATAAAACTGTTAAGCCATCCCATACTTTCATAGTCATCTTCAAGTGGTGCTGCTGAAAATTCAAGTTGAACTTCATCTCTAATTCTCTCTCTATATTTCTTGATGGAACATCTGTAGTAAGTTACCCAAAACAAAATAACAAAGAACACAGGTGCACTAGAAAACCCAAACCAGCCCACAAGAAACGAAGAAACCCCACTGAAAAATATAGTCATGACATTATGGTACCAATAGCCGTAGTACTCATCGGGAAGGTAAGTATCCAGAAGTGTATCGACACTCCAATCGGTCAACTTATCTTCCAATGTTAGTGTATCTTTTTCTCCCCATTCACCAATCTGTTTCCACCCAACGTACAAAGCTTGGTGTACTTTCTTTTGCTCCTTGGCTGCCAGTTCTTCAGCTATGGCAATTGCCTCTGGGTCTATTGCTGTTGGTGAATGTTTGATTTTGGATGATGTTTGTGACTGGACCATGAACTGTTAGTGGGCGTTGTGTTAAGCTTTGATTGAATGGAAGACTTACACTCATAATATTTGTCGAGATCAACATCAAATTGTCAGAATTTCTGGGCACCATTCAAGTTTAATATTTATTGAAACAACTAGTAAGCCCATTTAAAGGCTCGACAATGGTCAAGTACATCTCATTTTTTAAGATCGGTTTCTTTTACATGACATGTCACATCTTTCCAGTACTAGTAGAGTGCCCTGCAAATTTAACACCGTCATCCTGCAGAAGGTTTAAGTGAACCTACAAGACTAAATTAAACACTGTGTGTCCCACGGTTGCTGTGTTGGAATGAATAAAACTGAACAAGCATCCTTATATCACACTAATACAATTCTTTCACATTGAAATTCATATAGTTAACCCTGTTATTCTTGTAGCACCTCCTTCTAAAATGTAGTACTTCTTGTTGTTACCGATGCATCATCATGCACCTAAATGTTTTAATATGTCGGAACGTGCCCGGAACTTATTTCACGAGCCGACTCATCATGAATTGTAGTGAATTAACTTCAATTGAATAATTGATCATTTGAAAATTCAGATCAATTAAATTTGAAATGCCGTTTATTCACCTTGATTTATCCATCTTTGGTAAAGCATCGGGTTTCTTTCATGTACAGTTTGCATGAAATTACTGATTTATATTATATAAGCGCCTACAAGTCATCATAGATTCTAGAATGGTTTATGACATTCATCTAACAATATTCTTTATCTATTCTATCTAGAATGCTATTATGCGGTAGTGTTGACTTACAAACGCTTGATAATGTCATCGATAACTTGTTGAGTAGAAGAGTTACCACCCAAATCTGGAGTCTTGATGGTGTTTTCCTTCAAGTTAGCATCAACAGCAGAGTAAATGTCAGCAGCTGGCTTAGTGTAACCCAAGAATTCCAACAACAAAGCAGTGGATCTGATGGTAGCAATTGGGTTAGCAATACCCTTACCTTCGATATCTGGGGCAGAACCGTGACATGGTTCACCAATGACGTAGTTGTCACCAACGTTGGCACTTGGAACAACACCCAAGGAACCAACTAGAGCAGCAGCACCATCAGACAAAATGTCACCATACAAGTTTGGAGCAACAACGACATCAAAGATTTCAGGTTCACGGAACATACGGTACACCATGGAGTCAACAATTTGTTCTTTAACTTCGACTGAACCAAACTTGTCCTTGTTGGCGTCGTAAAACTTTCTAACAGTTTCACGGAACAAACCATCAGTGACACTCAAAACGTTGGACTTGTGAGTGATGGTCAAGATTGGAGACTTGTGCAAAGAAGGAGCACCCAAATCACGTTGAGCTTGACGTTGTAGAGCAATTTCTAAAGCAATCTTACCGATTCTGGTGGTGGCAGTTTCAGAAATACGCTTGATAGCTTCAGCAGTCTTGGTACCATCAGCGTTTTCAAAGATTCTTTCTTCCTTAACGTACAAATCTTCAGTGTTTTCACGAACAATAACCATGTCAACTGGACGACCAACACCTTCAACAGACTTAACTGGACGAACATTGGCGTACAAACCCAGCTTCTTACGCAAAGCAACAATTGGAGAAGAGTAACCAGCAACTTTGGTGGTTGGAGAAGAAACAGCACCAAACAAAGCACCATCGGTTTCATTCTTCAAGATTTCAACGGTTTCTTCTGGCAAAGCAGTACCAGTCTTCTTGAAATGCTCGAAACCAGCAAGCAATTCAACGAATTCAAAGTTCAAACCATGCTTGGATGGCAAAGCTTCCAAGATTTGCTTACCAGCTGGAATGACTTCTCTACCGATACCATCACCTGGGATTAAACCTGGGGCAATGTGTTAGTGAATCAATCGAGAAAGAAAAAATAAATCAATTGACAAACTTACCAATTTTCAAGGTTTTGGTGGCAGTGGAGTAAGCACGTAAGTTTCTTAGAGTAGATCTGGAGGAGGCAAGCATCTTTAAGTTGAAGTGGGTGAGCTATAAGGTGTGGAATTGCTTGAATAAGTTGATTTTCCGCAAGTATGATTCATACATTGTTGGTGATTCACAGTTACCCTGAAGCTGATAACGCTTTAATAGAAAGAGTTATACTGGGATGTAGAGGATTAATAGGGAGAATTAGATGTATTCTGATGGCATATTTGAGGTTTTCAGTATCAATTGGGTACCAATGAGTGAAAATTTTGATTCAAATGATAGATTTTTGGTGATTGGAAAGTTCTTATGTTCAATAAAACCTTCTCCTTGGCTCTTGGAAAGAAAAGAAAATAACCATGTCGTGCAAAACACTTCAACGATTGTAATGATATCTTTTTCAGTGCTAATGTGATTTGAATTAGTGCTGAATCAAAGACACCCATTATTCGAAGAGCCATTCAGAAACCAATTCAAGAACGGATTCGCGTGAATTATGCAAGTTTCAATTTGCCCAATATCATCAAATTTACTGCTCCTCGCATTTATTGTTAATGTTGGTGATTGTTTGACGAGATCAGAGATTCACGGGTGGTCACTGGTGAACGACTTGTTTCTACTGTTCAATAGTCCATTCGCTTAGAGTACTCTAGTCTAGATACAGCTTGATATTCATGCAGGTTGAAAAATAAAATTTTCGCAGCTCATCGCTTTGAAAATCTGTAACATAAATTAAAAGGAACTGAACAATTGAGATATCCAATCTGTTTATAATGGCCAAACGTTCCAACCCAAAGAGAAAAGGTAATTTAGCATCACAACTACAACGTCATCAGGCCCTTTCCAAAGTTTCAAAGCCTAAGATCAAACCAGCAAAAGCCATACCGAAAAAGATTCAAGAAAACAAACAATTCCAAAGAGAACAAAGTAGTAAATTCATTCCATTTGATCATGATGATAAATTGTTATTAGTTGGTGAAGGTGATTTTTCATATGCTTTGAGTATAGTCAAACAAGGTTTCATTGATCCAAAGAATGTTATTGCTACAAGTTTTGATAATTCAGCTAAAGAATTAGAGTTGAAATATCCAAATACATTTAAAGAGATATATGAAGAGTTGACTAGTTTAGGTGTTAAGATCTTATTTAAAATAGATGCAACTAATTTATTGAAATCTTTAAAGAAAGATGCTGGTGGGTTTGATGGTATTGATGTTGTTATGTTTAATTTCCCGCATACAGGACGTGGTATGAAAGATCAAAATAGAAACATTAGAGATCATCAAATGTTGGTATTAGAATATTTCAAGTCTAGTTGGAGTTTTATTCAATTTGTGAATAAACAAAAACAAAAGAAACAAGCTAGAACTACTGGTGATTTAAACGTATTATCGTCGTCGTCGTCATCACCATCTGAAAATAAAGAATACAAAATCATTCTAAGTGTTTTTGAAGGTGAACCATATGATTCATGGATGATCAAATCATTAGCAAAGACTGTTGGTTTAAAAGTTGCAAGATCTGGTGCATTTAATTGGTCGTTATTCCCAGAGTATTCACACAAGAGAACAAATTCTGAACAACAAACAACGAAGCCTGCAAAGGAAAGACCAGCAAGAATATATGTGTTTCAGAAGTTTATTAAACCATCCAAGAAGAAAGGTGGAGATGACGATGATGATTCTAGTGATGATGAAGCTTGATCTAAAATACTGTATATTATAATGCATTAATGTAATAAAACTATAGATCTTTTCAATCCAGAGTTGATTTTCTCAACAGTAAATGACAAGTTTAAACCATTGCTAACAATTCTGGTTGTTAAATAGTTTTCAAATTCAACTAAACTACCACCAACACCGAAATAGATATCTTTAGCAGCAACAAGAGCTAATCCATCGTGGTTAGCATGAATGGACTTGTTCTTCATAAGTAATTCAATCAACATTTCACCAACAATTGGTAAAGTTTCTGGGGAATAAATTGTTTCTGAAGTGATTATCAAACCAAATGGTTTATTGTTATTGATCTGTGGGAGTAGGTTGATAAATTGTCTATTCCAACCACCAGAGATTAAAGAAATTGTAATGTTATTTGTTGTCAAGAATGAGTAAAACTTTGCTAATAATTCTTGTGTCAGTTGCAATTCATCTTCAACAATTGGGATGTTTTCATCTTGAGCTTTTTGTAATGAAATTAATTCATCTTGCGGTAATGACATTGCCCAAGTGATGATAAAGTTTGGTAAGGTAACTAATCTTAATACAGATGCATTATAATCTGACAAGATGAAATTAACCTTTCCATGGGCAAGATTTGAAGACAATGATAACAATTTTTGAGCAAAGATATATGTTGAAGGTAACGAGGTCCCACATCCTAGTTCCAAGAATTCATTATTCCTAGAGATTAATTCAGGTTTTGTAGATAGTAAATCAACAGTATCGATTGAACACTCCCAACTTTTTAACCCACCTTCATAAATGTTTTTTCTTAAATCTTCAGCAGTATTACCAACCAGGATCTTGAACTCATCTCCTTGTTGTTCCTTTTGTTCTATATTTTCTCTTTGTGTGTCTGTTTCAGCATCATCTTCCATCATCAATTGATGTTTAACATCAAACAATTCTCTTCTATAGACAACTTGACCCTTTGGAGTTGTATATTTTTCAAAAGTGACCCTAACATTATTTAGAGAGGTTAATAAAGTTGATAAGTCTTCCAGTTGAGGAAGTCTTAGATCACTATTCTGGGTATTGATTGTGTCTAAAGGATTTTCAAATGTTGTAGTAGTAGTTGTGGATTGTTGTTGTTCATTGGAAGAGACATTTTCATCTAGATCATCTTCGGTGAATCCAAATGCAAATGACATGATGTGATCTGGTATCCTCTTTATCTTTAGTATATAACTCTTCTAGGATATAGTTAATACCACATACAAGTATTTAATACCGGTACTAATTTTAGGCAGCTCATCTCTTGAAAACTTTTCGGTGCGGCCACTCTGCGAATCAAATGTCAACAATTCCAAACACCGTGAGGTTTGAACTGAACAGTGAAGATGAAGGAGATGAAGTACTATGAAGATGATTAAATATAAAGTTACGATACAACAATACAGTAATACCATATAATCAATACTAATTCCTGTAAATAATATATATTTCCTGTAATAAATCTAAATAAATAACCCGCGTATTATGACTCCATCCATCTCTCTAATACCATACACTTTTACCACAAAGTTCAATAAAATTGTATCAAAAAACATTCATTTGTATAAATATAAACTTTAGTCATTTGACTCCTTAAAAATAATTATATCTTTATTCTTTAAATAAATCATGAAACTACCTTTTTTAGCAATGTAGTAAATAGTGTGGTGGATGTTAGGTTAGATTGGAATGGAATCGTTCATTTGTAAAATAGTGGTGGTCTTTCTTTTTTCCTTTCTGTTTTTTGTTTTGTTTTGTTTTTATCCTTTGGTGTTTTTTCTTTCATTTCTATTGTTATTGTTGTGTTAAATTATTGTATGAAAAAACCGCTTATTTGGATTGGATTTGAGAGTATGTAGACCATGGGTTAGCATTCTTAGACTTCAAGTACTCGTCAGACTTTTCTTGCCATTCACGGTTCAAGGTCTTTGGAACATCACCGTTAGCAACGACTCTGATGGTGAAGAATAAAGCAATGGAGGCAAACAACCCAATGAAAACACCGGTAGCAATCTTACCAGCATCACCCTTTTGGTGGATAGGACGACGAGGACCCCATGGACCGTAAGAGATGTACCAAGCAGCCTTCTTTTCAGCTTCGGTCAACTGAGCCCATGGCAACTTTTGACGTTCAGCCAACTTGACAACGATTTCTTGTTGGTCAGCAGCTGGCATTTCTTCCCATCTCTTGCCCAAGTCAACAATGGTGGCGTTTGAAATGGCGTGGGAAGAGGCGAATCTTTGTGGGACAAATCTGGCAGAGGCCTTGATGTTTCTGGAGGCTAAAGAATGTAGCATTGTGTGTGTGTGGTTGTAGTAATAGTTAGAACTGGTTGTTGTTTGTAGTTGGTAGAAAAGATTGTTCGATTTGTGGGAAAAGAAAAAAAAAATCACGTACACCCC
This sequence comes from Liangdongia berthetii, assembly GCA_030564525.1. Taxonomy (NCBI): domain Eukaryota; kingdom Fungi; phylum Ascomycota; class Saccharomycetes; order Phaffomycetales; family Wickerhamomycetaceae; genus Liangdongia; species Liangdongia berthetii. The sequence continues at coordinate 16,947 of JAJLVX010000505.1, read as the reverse complement.
AACACCACCGCCCAAACCACCACTCAGCTTTGACCGCTGTGTTTTTTGTCTGGAGCTGCAGAATTTAAACTGTGCGCTGTGATTGGCTGGTTTGGGTGCATGGGGATTGGTGGGTAGAGTGTAGAGTGTAGAGTGGTATGGTACAATAGATATGATAAGTAAGATACTATCATAGTCTGATACTACATCATAATATAGTCCATGCATATCGCATCTATAACCTTTCAGCCCTCTTTGTTTCATGTATCCTTGAGCACATTTTTATCTTAGATCCTTATTTTATTGACTCGTTTTCAATGTTCACTACTGAAGCCTTAACATAAATCAGTTCTGTACTATTAATTCTAAGTACTACACTCCACAACATAACAATAACAATATTATGTATTATACATCTAACTCAGAATTATAAAATTATATCCTAATTACTGATCTTGGTTTGCGTAGAAGACAAGAATTCACGGTAACTTGGGGCATTGTTCACTCTGTCTTCAATCAATTGAGATGCAGCCCATAAACGTAGTGATGCAACGTCTCTAGAGTTTGGAACATTCAATGGCTCATTGGCTGAACCACCTCTAACAATATACAAACTCTCATAAATAACACTGTCATCAGATTCACGCACCTTGCCAATAATGTTACGAACACGAGTGTTGAAATCATTATCCAATATTGGTAATTCATTCTTACCAATTGGAACTTGGAAAATATCAGTAGTACCAAAAACATCATTAATCAATTCTGGAACTGCATCACCTCCAATCCATAAGAATAACTCTGTTGTGGTGTTGATCAAATATAACCCATATCTTTCAAAAACTTCGGCACTTGCATTTCTAGCTTCTGGCAACACAATTTCCCCAGTTTCTTCATTTGGTAACCCAACTTCATCTGAAGTATCATGTAATGAATACACAGTTGGATAAATGTATCTGATCAACTGTGGCAATGGCAATGTACCCAACAAGTTCAATGCATTGGATCTATGATCAGATGGAACCTTACCTCCTCTTAACCCAATATGTTTGGTTAAAGCATGTATCAACAATGGCAACATTCTCAAGTTGGCTGAAAGCATCAATGGAGAAGAGCCACCAACATTACCACTCACAACTTCCTTTTTGAAAACAGTCAAGATGTCCAACAAGGACTTGGTCAACAAATCTCTCGCATCGTTCAAAGATGAAGACAAGGTCTTTTCAATAGCCTTATGTGTCAAATAATTGGTGATTGCCAACTGATCAGCACTGGCAAAAACATCAGCAACACTAGAAGTGGTTGGCAATGCCAAAGTCATCACTCTAATTCTTCTTTGACCAAATGTGGTGGTGTGCAATACAGCACTTTGTAGATAAACATAAGGTTTTGTGATTGTTTCCTCAATCGCAACTTCAATCACATAACTTTGATCTCTTGGAAATGTTGGGAAGGCACATAAATCAGATGATCTATTGAAGAAGTTACCATAAAAGGTGTTCATTCTTAATCCACTGGAACCTCTGGTTCTCAAAACTGCCTCCAGTGCAATGTCTTCAGATAATGTGTTGGACAATTCCTTGGAAAATTTGGTTACATCTTCCAAACTGTTGGCACTCCAAGCTGGATAATAATGAGTAGCACCAGCAGTGTATTTTGGTAAATTGGATAAAGAAGCAACATCTTGATATGAAGATGCAGTTAAAAACATATCAATAGTAACTTGGGCTTTGTTACAATCAACTGCAAATGCCTTATAAAATGAATTGTTTAAACTCAATAAAGCTGAAGCTTCTTTGGATTTTTCCATGACACTAGCTTCATCTCTTGGTGTTAATTTACCAACACCCAGGTTTGGTAGTGTTGAAACAATTGCAATAATCTTACCACCAATGCTTTGCATTAAATGGTGAGCTGCTTTCAAAGCTGGACCTAAAGCCAAACTTGGAGTAACATTATCAGCAAACAAAGAGTTCAAACTTGTCAATATCTTTTCAATGTTTTGTCTAGCAAGTTTCAAATTCACCAATAAAGAATCTGGGCATGGGCTAAATGGTTCTTCTAAATCTGGAACAACAAACAATGAAGGCTCACCTTCTTCGTCATCTTGTGGAATGTTGAAGTAATGTAAAGATGAATCAACAGCAATGATTGCAATTTTGGTTCTTTCATCTTGATTTGGAATTCTATCCAAACTTTCCAAAATTGTAGTGGCAACAGTGGCCAATAACCCAGATTTAATTGAAGTAACAGAAACATCAATAACAAAAGTGTAAACTAATGGTTGTGGGGCTCTAACCATGTATTCCTTTGGAGCAATGAATTCAACAACAGAATAATTCAGTTCATTTCTTTCATATCTATTGACAGCAGAACCAATGTTCTTGTTGAAATCAAAGGCACCTGGGACATCATTCATCAAGTTACACATGTTACATCTCCATCTTCTACCTTCTTCAACGAAATGACAAAATGGGTTGATATAAGTACGACAACGACGACAACGGGCAATGATACCATCTGAAATAACTGGAACAGGTCTAACGTCGTTGCTCAAAGAAGTGTATGGTCTAACAACAAGTGCAAATGGTAATTTTGTTTTCTTCAGTAAAGAATTTGTAGTTGGAACAGCGTTTAAAGTTGATCTATAATATTCTGGTGGGATTGAAGCATTAGCATTGTTCTCAATCAAAGTAGAGCCTGGAGCCAAAATAACTGGTGGAGGTGGCAAAGAAAGATCACTAATTGGAGGTGGCAATTCAGTCAACAAGTCAGTTTGATACAATTGGTTCATATTTAAAGCAGCTTGTTGTTGTCTTCCGTAATCGGCTGGAGAAGTAGGACCACCATAACCCGCACCGGCACCAACAACGCCTGGGGTGACACCACCGTAAGCTGGTTGTTGATACTGCTGTTGAGCAATCAATGGGTTTGCACCGTATTGTGGTTGTTGTTGTGGTTGTTGAGGCATTGTTGGGATCCCAGCAACGTTCAAGTTACCGACACCTTGAGCCAATGCATCGACAGACGCATCTGGTTGGCCGTAGCCATTGACACCATTTGCACCAGCTGCAGCTGGTGTGAAATAGGCTGGAGCAGCACCACCAACTGGGGCAGCACCAGGCACACCACCGCCATTCACGCCAGGATAACCAATTGGAGCACCCACTTGAGGGACGGGACCTTGACCTTGGACTTGTTGGTATTGTGCAGTTGGGTAATGACGTCTTCTATGACCAGACATGATTGAATATTATGACTTTTAATTTGTATGTTGTTTTTTTCTAGTAACTCAACAACACTAGATCTCGAAAAGAATGCTGTGAATCAAGTGTTTCAAGAAAGATATTAAAACCACCAGAGACAACAGAAAGGGAGAAATGAAGTAATTGATGACCGTTGATGCTGACACTCGTTCTATCCGCAGCAGTCCTCTGTGTCTTTTGTTGTGAAGTGATGTGATTCAAACTAAATCAGAACAAGTCGTGATGCTTCTTTATTCCTTCTTTATTGTTTTCAATTTGTTGTTCTTTTCATTTCAGATTTGCTGGCCAGAAAAAATGGAATTTGTGGGGTTGCCCGGCTTTAGTGCGTCACGTGAATCAAACATCACGTGATTGTTGAGACACGTGATGTTTGTTGCCCCGTACCAGATCTATACCGATGGGGACAGCTGTGCCTTTATTGGAATAATGGGATTTAGAATTGTACTGTAACTATAGAGAAGAGGACGAAGAAGAAGAACAGGATCCAATAATACACAATGTCCATCAAAGTGTTCAACATTGAAAACCAAGGAACAGTGCATACTCCGTTGCTTGTTGTCCATGGTCAATCAACCGTTTCAGAATCTGGTATTCTTACTGTTAGACACCAAGGGGATGCTTACCCACCATTATCTTATGAAGTCAACAAGGGGTTCTTCAAACTGATTGTGCATTTGGATCCCGGTTGCAATCCGCTAGTGTTGACTCATTACCAAGGCTCAGTTCAGAATGGTTATCCAGTATATGCTCCAAATGGTGCTGGTCCACAACCTTTCTCCACGTCGTTTGAAATCAATTACATTCCTTTGAATCAAAATAGACCTGTTCATCTATGTCTATTGTTAGCAAAGGATTCTCCCGCCACTTTTGATTCAACCTCTATCAAGAAAAAACAAGAAGGAAATGATTTAAACGTTGCTATCAAGAAATTAAGAATTGGTGCTAGATTGATGCAAGCTTTCACCAATGAACAAATGTTAAGAGCTGGTTTTGGTAATAGAACCTTCAACTTTGTCGAAGAATATACAACTGATAACTCATTTGATCAAGAAAATGGCAAAAAATTGAGAAATACTGTCAAAATTCACATTATTCGTTCTAAAAAAACTCTTGCTGAATTAAGAGATCCAAACTTGGCTCAACAAAACTCTAAAGGTACAAACACTGGTGGGTTGTTTGGATTAGCTTATGAAGAATTACGTGATTATGGTGGTCCTTTCAGTGGAGAACATAAACCTGTTCAAGCAGCTGTTATGTTTATGGATACCCATTGGGATAACAAGTTGAAATTAATCTTAACTCATGCTGCTTTAGGTGGTGGTGATGATCAGATTAAATTGGCAATCTTTGGTTCTCATGGTTTATACTCTTGGCCAACAAGTTTGGAAAAAATCGTTCCATGTTTCCTTGATACAACAACTTCAAGTTTGGATGAGGTTGCCAATGATGCTAATGAATGTGGTTCTTATTGGGAATGTTTAAATATCACTCTGGGTGCATTTATGCACGAAATTGGTCATCTATTGGGTTGTCCACATCAAGTTAACGGTGTCATGTTAAGAGATTATGTCACTCTGAACAGATCCTTTTTAACTAGAGAAGTTTATTCAACGAGAACTAAACAAAATGGATTATGTCCAATTTTACCAAAAGATGAGTGCACTTGGAATAGATTGGATTTATTAAGATTCCTACATCATCCTTCATTTACTTTACCACAAGATTATTTGGATCCTTCATTTGCTAAAAATTATCCAATTTCTGGTAAACCAATCATGTATGCAATGGGTAATGGCAAAGCATTGATTAAATCTGAAACTGGTATTTATTCATTAGAAGTTGCTCCTGGTGATTTGGCTGAAGGTTTTATGGAATTCACTCCAAAATCAGTTGGTGGTCCAGGTGGGATTAAGGAAATTTACGTTGATGTCAATGAATTGAAACAACTATTACCTCAAAATAAACGTAATTGTCAAGATTTTACATTACGTGCTCTTAGTGTTAATGGTGGACAATCGGATTTCCACGACTTCTGCAAGAATTTGAATGACACTTCTCATACAATCACACATGATTTCGGGTTAGGAAGAGGTCCAATCACTGGTTTGAAATCTCAAGAATTTGGTAGACATAATGGTACTGGGAAGCAATTTGATTTGGTTCCATTCAATCCTAATGCTGTTACCAAGGTTAGAATCCATCATAACAACGCATTATATGGTGTTACTATTTTCACTAAATCTGGTGGCTCAACTCATGTGGGAGGAGGTGGACCTCCTCCAATTCCTGGAAGAGATTACAAGAATAAATTCCATTCAATGTTATCTGGGTTTAAACAAGTCGCTCTAGATCAACGTGCTCCAGCTGGTCCTCCATACAATGGTCCTACTGAAAAGCATGTATTTGCTCATGATATTGATAGACATACTGATTTTGATTTGAATGAAGGTGAATATATCACTCAGTTTAGAGTTAGATCTGGTCAATGGTTAGATGCTTTGGAGGTTGTTACAAACACTGGTAGAACTAGTGGAATGATTGGTAATACTAATGGTGGTAGTGAACATGTTGTTAGCGCACCAACTGGTTATGAATTTGCTGGGTTGTATGGTAGTTGTGGTGATTGGGTTGATTCTATTGGGTTCGTTATGATTCCATTACAAAGATAGTGAAAATCCCCTTTCATTAGCTACATAAATGTAATATTATATATAGTTATTATTATTTGATTATGGTCATAAATACATTCATTGAATATTATTGCTTATATCTCTGTCATTTTAATTTACGTAGCTTGGTTATTTCTCAATTTAGCCAATTTCTCTGCCAATTTTTCAACTTCAATTGCAGAATTAGAGGTTGGTGTTGTTTGTTTTGGACTCAATTGCATTGGATTGTTGCCAATTTGAGGATTTCTAGCTCTGTTTAAACCTTCCAATGGGTTCAATCCAGATGATGATGTTCTGAAGTGTCTTGCAGATGCTGTTGTTGTTCTTGTTAAAAACCCTGAACTTGGTGGTGCCGTTGGAACAACAGAATATTTACGTTGTTTGAACTCAATTCCAACTTCTTTAACCTTTCTTTGATGTAAATCTTCTTTTGGAACTTTATGGAAGGAATCACGATCTTCATTGTATTCGTATAATGACCATTCAACACCATATGGTTTAGTTTCCAATAGATAAACACAATGTAATGGAACATCCAAGTTTGTGATGATATCTCTGCTCAAATTCATAAAATAACCCAACAGAACTCTAGCCACTACTCTGTGTGTGATGATCAAAAGGTTATCAGTTGTTCTTTCAATCTCTGTAATCAATGGCTTTATTCTATTAATAACATCAAGGTATGATTCACCACCAATTCCAGGATATCTATATCTTAATTTATCCTTCAATCTTGATTGGAATTCTTCTGGGAATTTTTCTTGGATTTCTTGATATGTTAATCCTTCGCAAATACCAGCACTTAATTCATTCAACATTCTAACTTCCTTCAGTGCAAATTCACTTTCATCAAAATATTTAGCAGTTTCAATAGATCTTTTCAACATACTTGTCCAAACCAAAAAATTCAAATCCTTTGGTATGCAGTCAATTTCGCCTTCTTTCAAAAGTGCTTCGGATTTCTTCATACGTTCATTATCGAATTCCTGTTTTTTGAACTTCATAAATTTAGATAAAGCCTTAGCAAACTTTTCACCTCTAGAAGTCAATCTAGCATCACCACCAATTCTCCCAGCAACATTATCCTCACTTTCACCATGTCTTGTGATCCAGATTTGTCTTTCCTCCAAGTTGAAATTTAATAAATAATAAATGGTTTGAGAAGCTAAAAACCCGTGAATGTTATAAGCAACAACTTTCTTACCAACATCAATCATTTTAATATATTGTAATCCTTCATCGTCATCAATTGTTTCATACGCCTTTTCATAGTTGTGTAATCTTTCTGTGAAATCTTTAATTGCAAGTTCCGGATCCATATCTTTATAATCTGGACCTTTTAATTTCAATCCAATGTTTTTCAAAATCATGGCAGGATCAGTACAAATACTTTCCAAATACAAGATCTTAATTTCCTTATTTCGTTCTCGTATTCTATCATTGATATGGTTTCTTCTTGCCTTTGTACTGTTTGTTGCATCAAAGATACCAACGTGGCCAGGACCTTCCAATAAATAATCCAACAATTGATCCAAAGTTTCAATGGCCCATTTTTCACGAATACTCGTTGTGGAGGGATCATCTGGATTGAAAAAATTAGCATCATGTTCTGTAACGTTGTGTTGTTTATGTTCATGACGGTCAGGACCGTGGCCTTCTTTTCTTCTAGTATTACCAACGTTGAACACTCTGCATTCATGCTGAGACCAATTCAAATATCTAGTCAATTTGTTTGTGATGTATGATTTCCCTCTAGCTGGTAATCCAACCATCACAATAACCAACTTTGAGCTTGGTTCATTGGTGTTATCAATCTCTTTGCTTGAAGATTTGATTCTAGTGACCCCAGGAAGATCAATTGCAGTTGCCCGACGTTTCTGTAGCTTCAATGGAGGGATAGTACCCATTTGTAGTGGCGCTGTTGGTCTCAGTTCAGGGGAGTTTTCCATGGATGTGTTTTTGGAGTTGACTGTTGATACAACAGGTGACACAATTGGTGTGTCAGTAGGTGGTCTTTTGTTAAAGTCTGGAAGTGCAAATGGATTGTGTAGATCAGTTGCACCAGGTTGGACTTTAGATGGGGATTCAAATATCGATTCATTTAGATGTATTGATGGAGCAGCTTGTTCAGGAGAGGCCTCATCCTCTGAAGATAAGATTGCATTCTCACTGTAGTCTTCCATTGTTTTTGTTCTAGGAGATTTAGCAGCAAACGGTTGTTGTGTTGAATTCTTGAGAATAGTCAATTGTCCAGTATCACAATTGGTTATCTGTATGACAATTCAATATGACTCAATTGAGCACCCTTTATCTAACAAATGGTCTGTTGTGAACCTTTCTAATGAGATAGTACTCCTCTGATTCAGTTTCTTGTAATTTGTTACAGTAAAAAAGATCCCGGGTGGTGTTGGGATGATCTGGCAGCAATGAAGATGCAAAAGCAGCAAATACTGCTATTCTTTAGAGTGATGTGTGTATATTGATAGTGTCTATGGTAGCTGATGGCATTGATGGCTGTGTTCTACAGTATCTGTTTTATTGGTCTGTTTTTTAGTGGAAAATCACAGCATTACTATAGGCCCTAGGGTCAAAGGCAAACGTTATAGAGATTAATTAGACAAGTTTCACCCTAGAAGTCTTAGTGTAGTCTCAACAGTAGCAAAAGTACCAGCAGAGCATGGGATAGCTCTTAATAATGCTGGGGAAATACCTCTCCAGAATCCTGCAAACCCTTGAGTTTTCCAGATAAATCTGGCAACTTGTCTGGAGTTTTGGAATTGAGCAGAAGAACCAAATCTATCGCTTTGTATTCTACTCTTTATCACATCCAATGGGTATGAAGATAACCATAACGCATCACCAGCAATGGCACCGTACAACAACAACTCTGGAGTGGAAATGTCTTTTCTTTCAATGCTTGGATTTCTCTTCAATGCACTTTGAATCAAGAACTCATACGTTAAGAACCAGACACCATATGCTTGAGCCTCTCTTGCCAGTGTGATATTAAACCCTCTAAATACACTCTTCACGCCATGATTTTGATAAATTTTAGTTAATGCATCTTTTGGGCCAGAATAAATTTTATCCTTTCCTGTTGGTTGGGTTTGTAAAATGATTCTCAACTGTTCAACAGGGGCAGTGATTGGTGTATTAACAATACCAGCAAAGGCACCAGCTAAATAAAACTGTTGGAGTGTTAAATCCAATTGTCCAGGTTTACTAAAATGCTTCAACAATTGACGTCTAGCTTCATGGAATGCATAAAATTGGACAGAAACACAAGCTCCAACACCAATCAATGGGGCTAAAGTACCTTTGTAAAATGCTAATAAACCTTCATTTTTCAACGTGTGTGTAAAGGCTTCAATTGGAGTATTAAATTGCCCAGTTTGAAGACGGACTTTGACCAAATCAAAAGGTTGACCTTAAATACATAGTGTATGTGTTAGTCTGGAATAACTTTGGTGTCAGGTACAGTTTCTTAAATCATACCTATTAGAACTTGAACAGCACCACCTGCAAACCCAGCAGTCTATTTGAATTTTCAGAGTTAGTATAACACGCAGACACGCATAAGTTCATCAATCCCGATTCCCAATAACACTTACAATATCCTTGAACTTTCTCGTCCAGCTATGGTCAACTTCAGCACTCATTATTTATTACTTTATGATACAAATGAAATTTTAGTGAATAATGAATAATATGTAGTTCATCATCTTGACTAAACTTTTCATTCTTATCTTTTTATGGTTAAATCAATAATCCACTGAGCAGTTGAGTATTAATCATGTTGAATGGCGAAATATTTTCAAATGTGGCTGGGTATAAGTGAGGCTAAGTAAGCAAATGTGGCTAGTGTGTTTGATGTATGTATATTGTGCATGTATACGCATAAACATACTTTCTGAAAGTGAAAAAAATATAGTCATCATGTAAGAAATGGAAGTACGTCTGCTAATATAATTATAATAATTAATATTAATTATATATATATGTTATTAAGAGTATTAATTAATTGCAGTGTATATATTTAGCTTTAACACTATTTTCACTATGTTATTGAGAAGCAGCTAAGCTACGTGGTTTCGAAATCACTAGACCTGCAGAGCACGAAAACCGCAACCAGATGTTATATTGAATCTAATATATAGAAAGTTGAAACGTAGAGTTTGATATTGTACTCTAGTTTAATCTTGTTTTGAATTTCGTTTCAGTTTTAATCTTGACAAGTTTTCTAATCTTGCAGTCAATTCCCTTTCGGTTGCTTCACTTTCTTGGTCTTGGATTTTTTGAAATCGTTCTAGTTTGGCCAAAGTTCGCTTCCTTTTTAGAATTGAATTCTTTGTATTATCTCTGGTTCTTTTTCTTCTTTTTTCAACATCTCTTTTGTTTTCTTCTGAAGTTTTAATATTCACATTAAGTTCCTCTTTCAGGAACTTGACCAGTTCGAAATATCTTGAATCACAGGTTTGGGAGTTTTTGTTGCTTGACCCATGATCTAGGACATTCAGCTGTTTCTTTTCACGATCTCTTTTATTTTCTTCTGAAGTTTTGAAGTCCACATCGTCCGAATTTAATTCCTTTTCCAGGATATTGAGCAGTTTGAAATATCTTGGATCACCGTTTTGTTTCTTGTTGCTTGCTCCATGGTCATCTGGAGCATTCATCTGTTCTTCAATTCTTATTTTAAGGTTGTGTTTGTATAACAGAAGTACATCATTAGACATCCTTTGCAAAATAGGAGTGTATGTGAAATCATCGATGCTTGAACATTTGAACAGGTTCTCCAAAAATGTGGTTGTAGGGCCTTCTTCAATTTCTTTTGACCAAGCCACATCATAATACAAATAAAGACATAACTCATCTTCTTTTGAATATAACGTATCCCTGTTTGAATAAGTGTTGTTGGAAATTGAAGCAACAATTGCATAACCATTCATATACGCGTTCTTCATGATTGTATCAAACATCTTCTTGTTCAACTTTGGAGCAACTGGAATGGTATCGATGGAAGTTGGCTCTTGATAAGCAGAAAAGGCTTTGTTAAAACGATCAATAATGAGATTGCTAAACTTCAAATAGTGTGGTTTTGATATATTATCAATACCATCTTTCAACAAGCTGAGTTCAATAGCAACTTGAAGAAGTCTCACTAAATAAAAGGCACTGATTCTAGGAGTCGGATCTATTTGAGAATCTGGCTGTTGATTCGTTATACTGTTATTGTTATTGTTCTTAAAAACCTTGAAGGTGCCCAATCTTGGATAAACATCATCTGTATTAGGTGGTTGTTGTACAGCTTGAGGGCCATGTGGATTAATATTCATGTTGGTGCTGTTGTTATCGTTGGCAGGGTGTGATAAATCACTTGCTGACATGTTGTAACTGTTTAATGAACTGGTTGTCCTATATAAATGTTGATTGAAACTTGTAACTTGTAAGTTTAAAATATGCTTATCAAAAAGTAAACAAACAAACAGAATGTTAATTATGTAATCATACCGAGTGCATACATATGTACATACGTAGTTCTTGTTTATAGTTAAATAATACACATGTGTATCCATGCAATGCTCCTGAGTCCCTAGCACCTACGCTAATACCATATCACTTTATACCACCAAATTCTAATAATACACTTTTACTTCCCAATTAGGCAGTCAACAAACCTTTCTGTGTCGCCCAATCGGGAAAGAAATAAACAGAGTATAAACCTTCTAAAATTTGTTTTGAAATTGAAAAAGCAACAGTGCCTTGAATGTGAATTAAACATCAATAAAACATCAACAACATTTGAAAGAAGAACAAGAAGAATAGAGCAATAGAGAAGTAAAGAACACAATGTCATCTTTTTTCCAGAGTTTGTACGTTTATCTTGTTAATGTGTCTTTGAACCATAGCTTTAACACATCTTTAGACATTTGAACAACGGACACACAATCAAATCTACAAGAGGTTTCAGAAGAAATCAACAAGCTGGTATCTCAGACACAACAAACCAGAACGGCTACATCAGCAATAACAATAATAATAACAGTAATGGCAATGACAGTAATATCAATAACAAATACCCATCTGGTGGTGAAGTTTCTGCTTCAAACAATTCATTCAATACCCAAAACCAATATAATTACAATTCCATCACTTCACATAAAGACATCAAATCCATAGTGGAGACAACTTTAGGTTCTGGTTCTGCCTTAGCACAAGCTGTGAAACTACCTAAAGATGAAAACGTGAATGAATGGTTGGCTGTTCATGTTGTGGACTTTTATAACCAAATCAATATGCTTTATGGTGCTATAACGGAGTTTTGTTCGCCAACAACATGTCCTAGAATGACAGCTACAAGTGAATATGAATATCTATGGCAAGACCCATCACAGGGAAAGCCTGTGTCTGTGAGTGCGCCAAAGTATGTTGAGTGTTTAATGATGTGGATTCAATCTTTATTTGATGATGAAAATGTATTTCCATCCAAATTAAATCAGCCATTTCCTCCACAATTCCAATCTTTGGTCAAAACAATAATGAAGAGATTGTTCAGAGTATATGCACACATCTATTGTCATCATTTTAACGAGATTATTGAGCTGGGATTAAACACACTGTTGAATACGAGTTTTAAACATTTCCTGTTGTTTTCTGATGAGTTTAATTTGATTGCTACAAAGGATTATGGTCCATTACAAACTCTGGTTTTGGAGATGTTGGTCCAAACTGATGATACCAATAGTGGTAATGAGTTTGATCAGAATCAGAATAGATCAAACCTTCCAAATATCAACGGTGTCTACTAGATCATATCTAAGTTATTATTAGATTTATAAATATAATATTCATTATAAATGGTTGGTTCTATTGGGTTTATGGTTTATGGTATACTTTGTTCTGATTTGTAGAACGCGTTCGCGGACGAGTATTAAATGGTGTTGGGGTGTCCTGAAATCAAATAGATCACCAGATAAACAACTGTTAAAGTACACCGTACACAAATATGTAGACCTGTTTTTGCTCAATAATACTGAAGAATAGTTGATACTTGAATCACAATGGTCACCAAAACTGTTAAGAACAAATCCAAGATTGACTATGGGTTTTTCCACCCATTTTGTAATGCCGGTGGGGGTGGTGAGCGAGTATTATGGCAAGCCGTTGAAGCAACGTTGAACAAAGATCCTCATGGTAGAGTGATCATTTATACTGCTGATAATGATGTCTTTGAAGGTGAGATTTTATTGAATGTGCTCAAAAGATTCAATATTAAACTTGATAAGACAAGATTGAAATTCGTTCATTTGACCAAAGGTGATTGGGTTAAAGGTTCAAGCTGGCCATTCTTAACACTATTAGGTCAAGCTTTTGGGTCAATTGTATTATGTTATGAGGCTCTAAGCTTGTTCAAGCCAGACATTTTCATTGATACTATGGGGTATCCATTTATCTATCCATTGGTGCATATGTGGTTAAATATCCCTATCTTGGCTTATGTTCATTATCCAGTTATTTCTACAGATATGTTGAATAAATTGAACGTTTCTCTAACTTCTCTTGATGGTTTAAAACAATTGGCAAAATACATTTATTGGAGATTGTTCATGTTATGGTATACAATTGTTGGTTCTTATGTTCACATTACTTTAACAAATTCAACTTGGACAAATAACCATATTTCAAATATTTGGTGGTTGAATAATGATATCGATGTGTTATATCCTCCATGCTCTACTGAAGAATTTGTTAAAGAGGGATATTTGGAAGAAACTAGTCGTGATAAAAAAGATATCATGGTTTGTATTGCTCAATTCCGCCCAGAAAAAAGACATGATTTGATCATTGAAGAATTTTCTAAATTCATTGCATTTAACCATGTTTCTAAGATCCCAAAATTGGTTTTGATAGGTTCTATTAGATCAAAAGAAGATGAAACAAATATTAAAAGGTTACAAAAGAAGGCTAAAGAATTAGGTGTCCCTGATGATTTGATTGAATTTGTTTTGGATGCAAAGTATGAGGTTATAAAAGATTATCTTTCAAAAGCCTCCATCGGTATCAATGCCATGTGGAATGAACATTTTGGTATTGCGGTTGTGGAATATGTTGCAAATGGATTAATTCCAATTGTTCATGCAAGTGCTGGTCCTTTGTTAGATATAGTGGTTCCGTGGGATATTAAAACTAAATCTCAAATGACCATCAATAACAACCGCACAAGAACTGGGTTTTTCTTTAAGAGTTTTGAGGATCCAGATTTTGATGAGAATGATAAAGAATATCCTGAATTGTCTGATGCATTACAAAAAGTTTTGGAACTGACTGAAGAAGATAAATTGGCTATTACAAAAAGAGGTAAAGATTGTGTTTTGAATAAATTCTCTGATGCTAAATTCAACAAAGAATGGGATGAGGCTTTAGTCAAGATTATTGATATTAAAAAAGAAAATGATAAGTCTTTGATGAAAAGGGTTCCATTTTATATTTGGTTCTTGGTTCCAATTGCATCTCTTTTACTTGCCTATGTCAGAAAATCTGTTGAAAATTCTAAAAACAATGCGTCATCATCAATTTGATTAATGATCCAACTTACCAATAATTGGATGCTATTCACTTTTAAATAATGCTATTAATTCACTTATAATTAATGTAATATTTTATGAAGCTGTACAGTACAGTAATATTAATAAATTCATGCACAAGTCGAACACACTAGAAAATATTATTAACGTCAGCTAGTACGTCTACAGCTCGACGTCGTCGACGTATAAATTAACCTGATCAAATTAGGCAACGTCTAGTATTAGACGGTACGTCGACGTCGTCGACCAGTATACTGATCATGATAAAATAATATTATAATAATAATATATTGATAGTAATATTCAAGTAAATATGTAATGATTGAGGAAAACAGGATCTAAAATAAAACAAACTATAACTAATAGCACCTCCATAACAAAGCATGAGAGTAAACAAACTAAAAAAACAAAAGTAACAATTGTTCATAATAGAAAAGTATATATAATCAAATAGGAGCCTGTCTGCCTTTGTTTGTTGTTGTTATTTTGATAAAAGGCAAATTATAATATAAAAACGTTAAAAGCTGGTAACAATAGTAAACAATTCAAGAAAAAAAAGTCAATAATAAAAATAATAAAAAGTATGAAATTCAGTAGCTCTCTATAGTACAAAGCAAACAAAGTATAATGCAACCACAAAGCACTCATCTAATGATCATTGGAATATGGAACAGTTCTAAACTGGTTTGCCACTGGTCTTAAACGATCGGTTGGAATAGAATCCATAGACCCCAATCTCTTGTTTTTCAAATATTGCTTTTGTTGATGATTTTGAATTGATTCTTTGTAACTTCCACTACCATCATCTTCATATTCATCATTATGTGTTTCCTTCTTTGCAGTCTTGGATTCTTCAGAATACCCACTAGCATCACCTTCTAAATATTGATTTGAAGCAAATCTAGAAATCACATTTTGATCTGGAGTGTTTGGAAATCCATTTTGAACTGGAGTTGGAGCTTCCAATTGAACATCTGGAATTGACAAATTATACTCTTGGCGTTCATTTATGTCTTGAAACGGCTGATGTGTTGGGTACGGAGTATTTGTAGATGATTGTAATGGATATTGTAGAGATTGTCTCTGTTGTTGAAGCTGTTGCTTATACAGATTTGCTTGTGGTGAATTCGGTGGTAAAGATTGTCTTTGTTGTTGCAACTGAGTTTGTGGTAAGTCTGTGCTTGAACCAACAGTAGTCATCAAGACACCATCAGAACTAATCATTGATTGGGGAATGGGAGTAGCAGCTTCATGTGGTAAATTTTGTGGCTTTTGGTTTGGAATTGACAAAATAGTATCAGTTTCATGAGAGGAATCAACATTTGAACTGGTTCTCAAAATTTTGGAAACTGAAGAATTACCTCTTGATATTTGTGGTTTTTGTTGTTGCTGTTGTTGTTGTTTATGTTTAGCAGCATAAGCAGCTCTTTCTTGAGAATTATTCAATTTCTTTAAATCTCTAATGGTGTTATACCAAGCAAGCATTGAGTCATAACTTTCAGCTCTAAAGATGTATTTATGCTTTGATAATGACAATTTAGCAGCCTTTTTAACAATGAATTTGGATTGATTTGTATCTTTCTTTGAATGTTCTTCCAATTCTAAATCATCAATAGGAATGGACATAACAGGTAAGACATCTTTCTTGCGGTCTGGACTTTTGAAT
Source organism: Liangdongia berthetii (assembly GCA_030564525.1). NCBI lineage: Eukaryota > Fungi > Ascomycota > Saccharomycetes > Phaffomycetales > Wickerhamomycetaceae > Liangdongia > Liangdongia berthetii. Next base: position 785 of record JAJLVX010000505.1, on the reverse strand, counting down.
TCATGTAAAAATGATGGAGTTAAAACATAATAAGCCTTTGAATATGATTTCAAAAACTTGGATTTCTTTTCCAAAAATGAAGAACGGATTTCTAAAGCCAAAGGATCATTCATCTTGTCATAAATAATTAACTTATAGTCTCTTGTTGGTAAATTTTCATCAATGAAATTTGGATCTTTAGCAACAAAGTTATCCCATTCGAAAGATGGTTGTTTTGTTAAAAATCCATAATCCAAGTTCGTAATCAACTTATCAAAGATATTTTGAGCTTGTTCACCAAATAATCTAGCATAAACAGTTAATGCATTTTGAATTTCAATCACAACAACTTTCTCCAATTCTTTACCAGAACCTTGCAGGTTGATGAATGCTTCATGTAAATAATTCTCTTCAATCAGTTGTCTTTTGATTTGTTTATCCAAAATAACTTTTGTTAAATAAGGGTCATTTTTTGGAGCCAAATCATGAGCATTAAATTTAGAATCTTCTAATGATCTAAGATACATTTGTAAATCCACTTTTGTTTGAGACAATTCTTTGGCAATGTTATTTTTAAAGTCGGAGCTTAACCCTTTAATTTCTTTAATTTTGACAAGTAATTCTCTTCTTAAATCATCTAATCTTGGAATTAAATTTTGATTCAATTCTTTGGAAGTTTTTGAAGCCAATCCAGCAAAAGAATTATGAAAATTGATCAAAATACCTGGTAAATCTTGGACAGATCCATTACCTTGAGGTAAGAAAAAATGTGAAGTTTGAACAGCACCACCAGCACCACTAGTACT
>JAJLVX010000504.1:0-24488 GCA_030564525.1 Liangdongia berthetii | reverse complement strand
CTCGGGGAGTTTTTCGAGCATGCAAGTTGCTGTAGGAGAGTGTGGCCTGGAAAAAATAATGCATTGCATGTGACCTTTTCAAAATCTCCTAAAAGGAGATTCAGGAATGTAGTTCTTCCTTCAACTACATCATTGTTTACAAAGAATCATCAAGATGCCATAGACCAACAATATTCATTTAAAAAGAGTTCCAGCAGACAAATACGGTGACATACCATGAATATGATGCTATGTCGTCAAAGCCTACAAGAAAAAAAGTGAAATATGAAGTTTTGAAAGAGATAGATCAAAATGTAAATTACAGCTTCAACTACTACTACAACAACAACAATGTAGAGAAGCCTTTACTGGTATTTCTTCAACTTTAGAAGAGGTTTTAGCATTTTTTGAAATCCCAAAGGATGATGGTGATTACTGAATACACAAGATTGGACTTGTAGTCGATATCAGGACCCAAATGTTAACAGTCATCTAACACTTCTAATGTTTCAAATTTTAATTTGGTCCTTGCTGTTGCCACAATAATGATATAAACATATAACTTACAAAACATACTTAGTTTCATGTCTATCAGGTCCCTGATAAATCATTTTTCATTATAGTAGCGTGGAAAAGTGGTTGTACATTTCACAGTTGTAATTGGATCTTGGTTTTTCAAGGCATTCCAATTATTGAATAACAGTTCAATTTCAAACTGAAAAATCACTTCTCAATCTTCTAAATTTTTGATTTAAAGGAAGACTATATTATTCTCAGTATTAAAAATATCCCAACCATTAATGGTTTGTTCCATTTTGAATAGAAATTGGTGCTGTTATATGGATTTACACTTGGGGACTTTTTAGTTATGAAATGGTGCTTTTTTGTGAGCTCAGGGCAAACAACAAGGGAGCTTTTCAGTATGCACAAGATACATGATCCAACATACACTTGCATAATTTTCAGAAGAGCACCTTTTCAAATTTGCTACCAGGGCAACTGAAAAGGTACCCTGAAAAACTCCCCTAGAGAAAACCCCTATATGACCCCCAAGTCGATTACAACTCAATTGTTGGACTAAATGGCGTCAGTACTGACTGTCAGCCACGCTCTAGTTCACTTGACAAAGCTGATTATGTGAGCGCATTTGGCAATGACACTTATTACCAAAACGTTAGGAATGATATGCAGTCCGGCATAAGACGGTTTGACGGTGAAGTGTTATCTTTTAACACACAGCAACTTGTAAAGCGTACTACAGACTGTTGCGATGTTACTGACTGTGTTTCTAAATTCTAACTATGAATGCTCATATATGTCATCTAGCAGCGAGTCATGTACTTGCCAGTCAAGCAGATTATCAGATGACTGTGACTATGAGCGCGCAATTATAGAACCTTATGGTAACGTATTGGATTTAGATTGTTTACATTCGTTTGCAAAATGACCTTTATCACCACATTTGTAATTTGTAACAGGTTACTATGTTTCTGTTTCTATGTTTGTAAGAATTATCATAATTACTAGAAGTTAATTTGATCGCATCTAAGTCCATTGCATCCGGGTCTGTTGTTTCTTGAGGTGGACTATTATTATTCACATGGTTGCTACTGTAATTGTTGTAGTTAGTAGTAGGCTTGAAGTTTCCATTAGAATATCCATTAGATTTATGACTCCCGATGTTTTTCCAAATGATTGTGTCCAAGCGTTGTGCCAATTCAAATGCATCACTTAATGTTGCAGGTTTTTGCAGGTGCATCATTAACTTAGTGTTGTGTTTTAAACCATCAATGAAACGATTCAATAAGTACTCTGGAGTGTTATATGAGTGCTTCACCATGGTTGTTAAAGAAGTAAATTCAGCAATGCAATTGTTAACAGATGTTTTTTGAATAATTCTTTCTAATTTGATTCTTGCATCTTCTGCATATCCTGTTGGTAAAAATCTTTCATTGAAACGTTCTAACAGTTCTGAATATGTCATGGAATCATAGTTTCTTCCAATCATTTGATCAAACCAAACTTGAGCATTATCAACTAAATAAGATAATAAGATCCAAAAATCATTACTTTCTTGGAATCTTCTTCAATTTTTTTTAAAGCAAATTGTAATTCCATTGCAGCAGTAAAACCATTGACTACTTGAGCATCAGTGGACCCTGCAAAGTTTTTGATTCTACCAGTCATTGCGTTACTATTGGTATTGATTTTGTCTACAACGGAACCTATGGTGTTACCAATAATACGGCTGTTCTCAGTTAAAGCGTCGTTCTTTTCTTTACTAACACCTTCAGCTACATGTCTCAATACGTTTTGATTTTCCATGGTTATAGTTCTCATAGTGGCTTGAATTATTAATCTATTGCTTTCTGCGAATACATCGTTGAACAAGCGACGATTTTCTCCAGCTAAACCTTGAAATAATTGTTCTACTAATCCCATAAAAAATTGTTCATTAGCACTCAACGGAACATTAGCTTGATCGGTTTGTTCAGGATGAACTGTATTAAATCCATCATTGTTCAAGTTGTCCGTTGGGTTATTGTTAGTATTGTTTTCGTTTGACATTATGGTAGTGTCCTAAAATGGGTTAAGTTAAATCAAGTTATACTTGATGTGAATTAGTAGAGTCTAGACTTGAACAAAAAAAAATATTTGTTTAAAAGGATCGAGTTACGCTGCGCTACCAAATGTGAGGTTTCGCTGGCGATAGGTTGCTTGAATAAGAATGTACATATGTTGCTTAATAATAGATTAATAATATGATTATTAGTAATAAATGGGTGTTACCCGTTCGAAAAAGTGCTTTTTTACTAGACGTGTTTTTTAGTTGTTTACGTTGACGGTTTGTAAAGAAACGGGATTGATCTGTTTTAATTCTTTTATTGTATTCTTAACAATAGCATATTGTGGATTGTATTGGTATTGTAACCGAGTACTGTTTATATCATTACTATTCACCATAATCATAAAGGTTTATATTCAATCATGTCAGAAGTTTTAGCAACAAAAGAAGAAGTTCAAAAGATCTTTGCCAATCTTCAAAAAGACCCAGCGAACAAGGTTTGTTTTGACTGTGAAAACAAAAACCCAACATGGACTTCAATTCCTTTTGGGGTCATGCTATGTCTAGAGTGTTCTGCTGTTCATAGAAACTTGGGTGTTCATATTACTTTTGTGAAGTCTTCAAACTTGGATAAATGGTCCCAAAAGCAATTACGTCGTTTCAAATTAGGTGGGAATCAAAAGGTTAGAGAATATTTCTTAAAAAATGGTGGTTCAAGATATCTAACAAAACCAACTGATGCTAATGCTAAGTATACTTCAAAGATTGCTCAAAATTGGAAGGCTCATTTGGATGAAAAAGTTGCTAAAGATGAACGTACATATCCAGATTCTGTCAATTTGGATAACATTGATAATTCTTCATCTCCATCTTTAAATGGTTCTACCGATTCTACTGATGATTTTTTTGCAAACTGGGAAAAGAAACCTCTAACTTCTACCCCATCCCCATCAATTTCAAGACCTTTAACTCCTGCATCAGCATCTTCAGCAAATACCAATACAGCCACTGCTGCTCCAAAAACCACAACTTCAACTACCACAACTAGAAAACAAGTGTTGAGAAAATCCAATGTTGGTGGTGCTAAAAAGAGCATCTTATCTGGCCCAAGAAAAACTAAATTGGGTGCTAAGAAAATTGTTGCAGATGTTGATTTTGATGCTGCTGAAAAGGAAGCTCAAGAGGAAGCCGAAGAAGCTGCTAAATTGGGTTACAATCCAAATGAAGTTCAAGCAAATGATACTTTTAACTCCACTACTGTCATCAAGCCAAAGACCATCGGTTCTACATACCTGGAAAACAACAAGTCTACATCCTCCACAACTTCTAATTCAATTGGATCAACTTCAAAGGGTTCATCTGTTGATAAGGTTACTCCAAGTTTTGCTAAACTAGGTTTTGGTATGACTGCAAATGATGCAGCTGAACAAGCTAGAAAGGCCAAGACTGCAGCTCAACCAAAATACACAGGTGAAGTTGAAAACAAATATGGTGGTCAAAAGGCTATCTCTTCAGATCAATTCTTTGGTAGAAATTCTTATGATACACAGGCACAACAAGAAGCACATAACAAACTACAATCCTTTGGTAATTCAAATGCTATTTCTTCTTCTTCATATTTTGGTGAAGATGATCAAGCTGGTTCTGGAGTTCAACAACAATATGGTGGTAATAGTGATTTCAGCGCGTTTTCTGGCACTGCCAATGACGACTTGAACGCTATTAAGGATGCTTTGGAACAAGGTGCAAACAAGTTGACTGGTTATTTGCGTGATTATTTGCGTAATTAGAAAGAGAAGAAGAATACAAGATATACAGGGTTGAATGTAAATTATATAAATGTATACAAATAAATGTAAATTGGTTATAAGTGAGTGTATTAAATTTGATAAATCAGAGTGAATAATATCTATTATCTAATTATTAGTATTTGCGTATTTTGTGGTTTTCCGGTGTAATGTATATAAAGATGCAACATCATGCAAGAAATATCAACAATAAAATATGTGTTAAATAAACAAGAGTAGATTACAGAAGTAACTTTACCTATATGGTTTATGATAATTATACTATATATTATCGTATAAAGCCATTTTGTTGAGGCCATGGAAACATCTCACCAAAAGTGAGAAAAGAATGCCATCCAAACAGAAAACATCAAAATTGTTATAAAAGTATAAGAGACCCTAAATTACAACTTATACAACTTATTTTTTCTTTTGTTTCTACACCCTTAATAAACTCAATTGAATCTATATCAAAGGATGACCGATACTAAGAGCATGGTAAAGGGTGTTGAAGTCGAGCAAAGTCCTATTAAAGACGTTGCCAACCAAGACAGACCCTGCGCAATGGTCACCCATGTTAATGGTGTTAGATCTCTTAACTCTTCTGCCTCCACAAATACATTTCAAGACATATGTTCAGACATTGATTCATCTGTAGTACAACAAGAAGAAAGACAAACAGTGAGGGACGTCATTAGACCAACTGGAGCTGAGAGAAAATTGACTCAAGGAGTCCAGAGACAAATTCAATTGAACAGAGGGATGATTAACTACTTGTTGGTGGACATTGGAGCACAAGGACTCAAGTGCATCTTAGAAAAAAACGTGGACATTGAAGCGTTGGCTGGAGAATATAATGAGGGCTCCTTGGACGATTATGAAGATGATGATGAGGAAGAATATAAAGATACTGAAAAAGAAGAGAATTGAAGGGAAATTGAAAATTAAAACAGCAATTGGATATTTTGAATATACAATTATAATTTATAATCTGTGACATGATCTATAGACTATGTACCTCAGTAATTATATCAGTTTAGTCCCCAGCTCCATAGTTAATTTGTAGTTTTCAAATGTTGGAAATGTTGACACCTTTGAAAAAAACATCTCGACGAAACCGAAGTTAAAGCTTAAAACAACTTCACCACTAAAAGGACAGAAACAGATATACAAGAGGAGCATTAATAGCACAATGAATCACTTGGTACTCCTGATAATATGCTTGGTGGGAATCTACGGCTCATTCCTAACTTGGGGGATCTTGCAAGAGGAGATTGGAAGCTATGTTGGTACAGATGGAGAGCAGTTTAAAGCACCTTTCGTGATAAACATGATCCAGAACGTCTTTGCCGCTATTGTTGGGCTATGCTACTTGAAAACCAAGCACGAGAGTGAAAAGATGGACCTGTTCCATGCAGACTTGATGAAATGGCTTGTTATCGTGTCAACCACACAGTCTTTATCCTCATCTATTGGATTATCGTCAATGGAACATGTTGGTTATTTGTTGTACACGTTGGCCAAGAGTTGCAAGTTGATTCCAGTGATGGTTGTGTACAAGCTATTGTATAAGAAAAAGTTCCCTTTGTATAAATATCTCGTTGCATTGATTGTTACTGGAGGTGTTGTTTTATTCACATTGGGTAAATCCAAAAAACAAGGAAATACATTTGGAGATAATGTTCCACTGGGTGTTTGCTATTTAGCATTTGCATTGTTTTTAGATGGGTTGACTAATTCTACACAAGATGTGTTGTTTAGTAAATATCCAAAGTTTAGTGGTGCTCATCTAATGTTTTCATTAAATTTTATTTCAGTGTTTTTAAACTTGGCTTGCTCCACCATTTTTACAAACCAATTGTTTTACTCAATCAATTACATTTCATCAAACCCATTGATTTTGAAGTATATTCTTTATTACTCGTTATGTGGTGCATTTGGCCAAATATTTATCTTTGTGACGTTGGAAAACTTTGGCGCATTGATCTTAATCACTGTGACAGTCACTAGAAAAATGATTTCAATGTTGTTGAGTGTCATGTTATTTGGGCATACTCTTTCTGGGCTACAATGGGTTGCACTAGGATTAGTGTTTGGAGGGATTGGTTATGAAGCCTATGTTAAATCTCAATCTAAACCTCAAGACAAACAACAAATTGCTACAACTGATAATAGCAATAAGAATGAAAAATTAATAAAAGAAAAGAAAGACTTATAGAGTGTTTAAAAACTTGTTTATAGAATCAATTGCAATACCCAACGATTGTGGTTCGGAACCAGGACCGATATTATGTGTAGCACCTTCAACAACTTTAGATTCTTGCGACCAGCACTTAGAATCAACAAATGTTTTCCAACGAGACACAAGAGCATTCTTGTCGACATTTTGAGCCCCATATTCATCAGCACCACTATACAAGACACAAATCGGTTTTTTCAAAGCACCAAAAGTCTTGCTTAAAGCTTCATCAGACAAATCACTTGAGAAATAATCATCATCCCCATCTTTATCAGCTAATGATAACCATCTATAAGCAGTGATTGCAACGTCAAAGAATGCCTTTGAAAACTTTTGGGGCAAAAGACGATCACCACCTTCCTTATCATAAATCTCTCGAGCCTCTTTATTCAAAACATCAGCCTCTTTATTGAATCTATAAATCGTTTCACGGTCAGAAACTGGAGCCTGCAGCACTGCACCGTCAACATCGCCATATCTCAATAAATAATGGATGGAATCTTGACACCCGGTAGAATGACCCACAAGCACAATCTTCGTATACGATAAGGATGAGCGTAGATACTCAACAAGCGCATGGATCTCAGAAACATCACGATCCAGGGAACCAGTACCCCAGCCTTCGTATGAGGAGCTGAACAGGATCTGAAACACGTTCCATTCATCATTGGACTCATTTAGCGATGGCAGGTAAGGCACAGTTAACAACCCGTCTCCCAGCCCACCGATAAAGATAATGGCATTGTGTGTCTTTGAAGGGTTTTCAAGCTCAAAGGCCACTTTACCAGCAATGTAGGTGTGCAGAGCACCGTTCTGGACTTTGTTAGAACCCATTTCCCTCGACTTTTCTCAGTTGGTGATGTTTTCTGTTCAAACCAGTTGAATTTCAGTACCCTTTTTTTTTCAAATTTCCTAAAAGGTAAACATTGCCATCTTTTCCACTCGGAAACTCACAGAACGAAGCTGATCATCACCACAACGAGGAGAAGAGAAGGGAAATAGACCATAATGAGTGGCATGGAGAGGTTCTGCTGCTATTTGTCGACGCTTTTCCCCAAAGTTCTGAGCAACGCACTGTACTTTTGGGGCTGCTACGTGTTCTGCTACCAAATATGTCTCGTCACCATCGGTGGCTTCCTAGGTACGATACTAGGGATAATAGGCCTCCTGTTCAGTGTTAACGGTGTCTACTTGTACTACAGAGTGCTACATGATGGAAGTGGAAGTCCTTGTGATTTCAGCGAGCTTCGTGCCTACCGTGATGAAGAAAGCGTACCCGAGCCTCCACAATTCTTAATGCAGCATACAGTCACAATCAAGAATAATGGGGATCCAAGGTTCTGTAACAAGTGCAACGTCTGGAAACCAGATAGAACTCATCATTGCTCGGCTTGCAACAGGTGTTGTTTAAGAATGGATCACCATTGTCCATGGTTTGCCACCTGTATTGGATTCAAGAACCATAAATTCTTTATTCAGTTCCTAATTAATACTGTTGAGTTTGGGGTTTTAGGATTATGTGTATCAAGTGTTTTGATTTATCAGTTTTTCAAGAATGAAGCTTATAATGATGGGCTACTAGGTGTGAATTTCTTATTGCTTGGTATCCTAAGTTTAACCATTGTCATTGCTGTTGGTGCATTTACAGGATTTTCTGTTTGGTTAGTCATGAGGAATCTAACCACATTGGAGTATTATGATTATAACAGATATAGAAACAATATGGAAATTATCAGAGATAGCATGTATAAATATTCAAAAAAACCAAACTCTGATACTCATGGAAATGTCTTTAGTTTAGGTTCTGCAAGAAAAAATTGGGAAACTGTGATGGGTACAACTTGGAAGGAATGGTTGTTACCTATTTCCAAGTATCCAACAGGTGACTATTATATTGATAATGGGTTACGTTTCCCAGTTAATGAGACTGTCTTTAAAGAGTTGAGAGAAAACTCTAGAGTTCAACAACAATTGTTACAACAACTCAGAGGAACAAGATAAGGAGAGATACAATCGTACGAAGTTGACGACTTACAATAAGAACTCTATATCAAGCAACTATCATTTAGCATAAATTCAAAATATATATTTCAGTTATGGCATTTTATTCTGATGTATTTGGTCTTTGTAGTCAAGAGAAGTGCAAAAATGTAGATTAAAAAGAGGGTATTCCTAAAACTCTTTGAACTAGTCTATAACGTGATCAATATTAATCCAGATACTCATATAAATACCATGTTACCATCATAATATTGTCCATCATCATAATAATGAACATTAATATTCTTCATTATCCAACTTCAGGGTAAACCTGCATGATTAAGATAAGAGTGTATCTTTTAGCAGATCTACACTAAAAAAACACTGGGAACATTAAAGAAACACAATGAGTGATAGAATAAGTAAACCCAAGATCAAGAGATCAAAAGGGGGTTGTGTCAACTGTAAAAAGAGAAAGAAGAAGTGTGACGAGTTCAAACCCATCTGTTCATCTTGTTTAAACAGAGGCCAAGTTTGTCAATATCGGAGTGATGTTGAACAAGTTAATAACGATGATCCTGAATTACAGATGACAGTCACTTCCATTGACAGCTCTATTCTTGGTGTCCAGTCCATTCCACAAAGCATCACTATACAATTACCAGCCCAGATCACAAATCAAGAGCTCAAGTATTTTGAATACTTTTGTAAAGTCATATCACCCCAATTCTCTATACTTCCACAAAAGTTCAATCATTATTCAAGAATTTTCATACCCATGGCTTTTCAAGATGAAAGTATACTGTTGACGCTCATTTGTTGGGGCTATAGGGTAATGAATCAAGTCTACCACCCAAATGAATTGGTGAAATATGAAGAAGATGATTCAATCTCACAAATGGATGGAGTGGAAAGTGCATACATGTTAAGAATACGAGAAATTATTGAATACAGAGATGAAAAATCAAACAATGGTAAGGATCTATTATTAACAGTTGTTTGCTATATGATTCTGGTCACAATGGAGGCATCATTTGGTGATGCAACACAATGGTCGAAGTACTTCACTCTTTGTTTTAAAACCATTAATAAAATGCCTGGAACTTTCCAATACTTGAGTACGCGTTGTTCTATTGAAGGTTATTTAATGGCTGAATCATTTGCTTACTATGATGTTATGGCTTCACAAAGCAATGAGTTTGGTACCTTTTTCCCTATACTTGAATATGAAACTTTTTTCCAATCAAACAATTTAAGAGATCCATTTCAAGGATGCGTTAGGCCATTAGTACTGCTTATTGGTAAAGTTATATCTTTATTAGTTGAATATGATAGCAGACGGATCACATGTGATTTACCAGAATGTGATAAAGTTGGGATGCTACAAGAAATTCTTACAAGAGCTGATGAAATTGAAAAAGAGATTAAATTTTGTAAACCAGATTTAAGTGGACTTGATTTTGAAGATAAACATATTGAGAAACTAGAGGTTCACTTGACTTTTTATGAAGCTTATCAAACTGCTGTATTGATTTATTTGAAGCATGTCATCAAAAAAATACCACCAGTGGCCCCAGAGATTGAAGTGTTGTATAGTAGTTTGAAACAAGATATGGAGATTTTGGCTAATAACTTTGATTTGATTTTAAGAAATTTACCATTTCCTATGCTTGTGTTGGGGTTATGTTGCGTTGATCCAAAAGATAAACAGGATGTTGAAGAGTTGTTTAAAACATTGATCAAAAAGAATGGATTTATGAGCAGTTATAACAAGATTTGGGTGGTTCTACAAAAAATTTGGAAATTGAATAATCATGGTCAGATTTATGTTGAATGGTTTAAAGTTACTCGACAACAATTAGGCTGGAGAATTAACTTGGGTAGATAGGGATATACTATTACGTCTCTAGTATAATATTTATTATAATGCAGAATGGTATAACAGAATTGAAAATTAACATTAGAATTAAAGGCTGAACTATATGATCTGATAACTAAAGGAACAAAACAAAATGATATCAAATGAATCTCACACTTTTATTTTCTCTGATTTAAGGATATCCAATTCATCCAAATCAGGTCTTCTTCCAGAATCAAATTCCATTTCTTCATATTTGATGATACCAGATTTCTTAAAATAAAAGTAGTCATAACAAAACCAAAATATAAAGAATAAAGGGAGCATGATATACCCATCGATAAATGTCTTGTAATCAAATGGCTTGAAACATGACCAACTTTGAACCAAAGTCAATAAAATACCAAGAACAACAGCAACTATATTAATCCAAGGAAACAATGGTGCCACAAATGGTAATTCTTCCAAGGTTCTACCTTGTGCAAGCCAACCTTTTCTGAATCTATAATGAATAATGGAAATACTTGTCCAGACTATGAATGCAGAAACACCGGTAACAGAAACAATGTAATTATAAGCAACTGTGGAACCAGAACTATATGACAATATTGATAAGAAACCAAATATATGACAAGTATGAATAGCAACATATGGAATACCCTTCTTATTAACTTTAGTGAAAATTTTTGGTCCATATCCTTCTTTAGCCCATGCAAATAAGCATCTTGAAGCAAAATAAATTGCAGTGTTGATAGAACTAAAGCAAGTGATCCAAATCATTGTAGTGACGAAATATTTAGAGTTTGCCCAACCAGCTTCAGTGATGGCAATAGTCATTGGAGATTTCATAACTTTATCACCACTAACTAACATCTTGTCATTATATGGAACAGTAATCCCATAAAAAATCGATAAACCAAAATAAACATAAAACACTCTAAAAACAGTGTTTCTAACAGCAGTTGGGATGGCCTTTTTAGGATTTCTTGATTCCCCAGTTAACATTGAAACACCTTCAACACCAGAATAATACACACCTGCATAAACAAAGGAGTTTGCAATACCTTTGAAACCAGATTTCAAAGGATAGTTCTTGAAAGGGTTATCTGGCTTATGATCTTTGATTCCACCTGCAGCATAAATGATGGCAAAGATGTAAAAACCAGTTAAAAATAATAACTTGATTATACCAAGAACGTATTCACTTTCACCCCACCAACTAACGTTCAATGTTTGGAAAATGGTGAAAACAAACCAAAAGATTAAATACCATCCATAGGTTGGGATCTTGGTGGTGTAAGTTTCCATGGTGGCTGTTAAGGAAGTATATTCAGCAATGATGTTAGTGATCCAAATGACAACGTAAAAGATGGCCACTGTAGCACCAAACCCTTTAGAAACAAATCTCGAGCCTAGAATGGAGAAGTTCTGATCATACATACAGTTGATCTCACCAACACTATACATGATTGAAATAACAACCATACCAACGATGGAGAACCCAACAATCATACCAACGGGCCCACCAGAGGCAAGCATGTTCCCCATCCCAATGAAAACACCAGGACCAATGATACCACACAATGCAATCAAATTAATCATTCTGTTCTTTAAGCCAGGCTTCAGCCCATTTTCAAGCATCACCTCACCATTTTGGGTAGTATGGTATAATGGTGACGTTATAGAAGTTATTGGCTCACCATCGCCTATCGACATCAGTTCAGTTATAGCCGTGTCTTTATTGTCAACCATATTGTTCTGTCAGCTTTATTAATATCTATGTGCTCCATGTAAAGTGTTGGCTGCCAGTTGGTGTTTATATAGCTGTATTATTAAGATTATAGATAACAATCCTTAATCCTTATACACTTGTGAGCTTGCTACTTCTGGCAAAGATCTCTTGTGAGTTGTTTTTGGTTGGCGACGGTTGAGCAGTGCTGCTTGTCGCTAGCGATCAATGATGGTGGTGATGATGCGACTATCTCTTATCGCCATGTCGCATAGTTGAATCGGACCTGCATGATTGGAGTTGTATAAGAACCCCGAGAAATACACAAAACAGAACGGGTACTAATTACGTCCTTCGAATGTTATACTGACCACTGGTGTGTGTTTCGTGGTGTTGAAGATGACTCGTGGTGACATTGAAAGTAGATTTGAAGCTTTAGTGGGAAAAGTCCCAATCGTTGATACTCATAACGATTTCCCTTATTTGCTAAGGGTTCAATTGCACAATGAGATATACAACAATCCAGATTTTTCCTTTGACAAGTTGTTGACTTCCCATACTGATCTGGTCAAGATGAGAAAGGGCAAGATTGGTTTGCAGTTCTTTAGTTGCTGGATTGAATGTAAAGACCCTGACTATCTATATATGGACTTTAACAAAGCCAACTCGGCAGTAAGAGATACTATGGAACAAATTGATGTTACCAAAAGACTAGTTGAAGAGTATTCTGAATATTTACACTTTGTTTCCACTGCTGATGAGGCTTTAAGTTGTTTTAATGATCCAGATTCAGACAAGATTGCCATTACTTTGGGTGTTGAAGGTTTACATCAATGTGACATTTCTCTTGCCATTGTTAGACAATACCATGCTTTAGGTATTAGATACATCACTTTAACCCATAACTGTGATAATCCATTTGCCACTGCTGCTTCATCTGTTACTGCTGGTAAGCCTGATGTTGGTTTAACTGAGTATGGTAAAGATTGTATTAAGGAAATGAATAGATTAGGTATGATGGTTGATTTAAGTCATGTTTCACACAAGACAATGATTGATACTTTATCTATCACTCAAGCACCTGTGATATTTTCTCACAGCTCAGTTTATAACTTGACAAACCATGAGCGGAATGTCAGAGATGATGTCTTGTTAAAATTAAAAGAAAATGGTGGTGTTGTTTGTGTGAATTTCTATCCGTTATTCTTGATTCCAAAAGGCGGACAAGAATCCACGGTTACTATAGATGATGCCGTTGCACATATCAAATACATTATTGATCTCGTTGGTTGGGATCATGTTGGATTTGGCTCAGATTTTGATGGAATTCCTTGTGGTCCAAAAGGTCTTGAAGATGTATCGAAATATCCAGATTTAGTTAAAAAGGTATGGGAAGTTACAAATGCATCAGAAGAAGAAATTGCTAAAGTGATGGGATTAAATGTTCTTAGAGCCTGGAAAGAATGTGAAATGATTTCACAAACAATGAAATCCCATAAACCTGTTGAAACAAATTGGAGCAAGAGAAAATGGACTTTTTATAAATATACTAGAGAATTCCCTGAATTATTTCCAGGTGCTTTTGAGAAAACGGATGGTGTTAATGTTTATGATGATCGTCAAAAGTTGGTTAATCATGAGGATTCAGATTGATAGATAGTTTTGATTTCTAATAACTTAATACTTATAAGTCACAATATATGGATTATGGATTTTTAAACTTATAATTAGTCTTGATAATATAGTATTTTTTAAATCATGAGTACTTAAATTTCCCATTTTGGAGACCTTTAATATTTCACCGATGTAAATAAGAACCACATAATCATATTGAGAAATTAACTTAGCGTCAGTAATAATATTGCCTCGATGACATTTCATCAATTAAAAATATTTATTTAATTTGCTGATTCCTGAATCCTGAACAAAAGATCAAACTCAATATGGAAGTCTTAGAGTTGCTCAATTTTGTTAAACGATTTCCTCCAGAACTCATTATCAGAATAGCCCAGTCAGTTGACTTTATTGGACTGGTGTACCTATTCCAAGACAAAGAAATAAAAAATGTCTTATACCCAGTTGTGATATTTTACTCTAATGTGCCTAATGACAGCCCAATCGGAGGATATGGACGTCTTTTTAAAATCTCATATATGTACCCCAGAAAAGGTGGTCGCAACAGCAAGAGTGTCTCCAAGGCACAAGCGTCACGTTATGCCATCCAAATACACTATTTGGATTCATATTACAATGATGTGGGCTCTGGTGCTGGTCTCAGTTCAGAGTGTGCCACAAGACATGCAACACAGATTGTTATTGTTGATGGAAGTCTAGAAAGTTTACGATCTGACACTAGAGAAGTAACATATCAAATAAAAAAATCATCCAGATGTGGCTGTGTCTTTGTCAGAAACGAAATTGTTTATGATCCAGACTTTTTAGTGATAACGTGCTTTTTGGAAAGATTGGAAGGAATTTATTTCACTACTTCCACTCTTGATCACTTATCCTTTGTGGTATTTGAGTCACTTCATTTTGGTGAAGACAATTTTGTTGAGGAAAGAATTGATTCCTCTAAAACATTGAAGATATGGAGTGTTGAAAAATTGAAGAAATTAACTGTTGGATGTGATCTATTGAAGATTATTGATATTAAAGGTGGATTCCCAGATTTAAGAACGTTGAAATTAACAAAATCCAAGTTGAGAAATGTATTGGAAAAAGTGAATATCCCAAATATGACTGCTACATCATCAGTTGTTACTCTTATTGAAGGGATTTCAGAAGTTCGAAATTGTGAAATCAAAGAGAGTTTGGAGCCTGGACTACTAGTGTTCGAAGATGTTGAGACGATACGTGACATGGATTGTGAAGGAAGACATATACTTGAGATAAGATGGTCTAGTGGCGATTTAGTCTATGGCAGAAGCACTGGTGGACCATTTACGATACAGCTTAAAAATATAAGATTTACAAAAACCAAAAGATTATCTTTTTATTCTGGAGGAGATACAGCTGGTCCCGATTATGAACTTATTGTGGAGAAAGATGTTAGTTTCCCTGCACTCGAAGTCCTTGAGATTGACACATGTCTACCAACTGTTTCAATTGCACATGAAGTATTAGAACAATGGGCTAAAACAGTTCACACAGTTACTTTTGAAACTGTGGAATTGGATGATACTATTAATCTCATTGCGTGCATTGAGGCTGCAGGGTTGACTTGGAAGAAACTTCGAAAAGTGTGTTTGTGTGCTCCAGACTCCTCTGAAAACCATACAGATACGTGTAAGTTCTTGGAACAATTTCCAAATATGCTAAATAGGGTCTTTGGTATTGGAGTTTTGGATGAGTTTGAGTTGAATAATACAGATATGAATGAGACTCCGCTTTCACATGAAGTTTTTGCTGGTGTGCTTGAAACGCTAAAAATTAAGAGTTTGAAGTTGGAGTATATTGAAACAATTAATCTCTCTGGGTATAAATTCCAATATTTAAAAACACTTTCAGTCTCATTTGGAATGTCACTGACTCTAAACCATGTGTTCTTTGGTTCATTGGAAATCTTGAATATCTCTGTTGCTACTTCGACTTCACCTTCAACCACTTCAAGCTCCAGAATATCTAGTTCTTCTATTTCTTCTATTTCTTCTATTTCCTCTATTTCCTCTATTCCCTCTAGTTCCTCTAGTTCTTCTAGTTCTTCCTCTTCAGGAACTGCATCATCATATAATTCCTTTGGAACCATTGGTTCTATAACATTTGAGGATATTGAAGCACCAAATTTGAAAATTGTCAGAGTTCAAAAACACAGCAAGAAATTGTCTAAAAATATTGATCTTGATGTTTTACAACCTGGATTGATGTTTTCAAACATTAAGGTTTTGCAAATAGAAAAGTTGAAAATTAGATATTTGGATCTGACTGGTTTGAAGAAACTTGATGTGCTGCAAGTTAAGGATTGTAATTTCAATGATGTTAGGCTTGATGGGACGTTAGAATCTGAACAGATTACTATTGAAAATACAAATATTAAAGACTTTGTCAGAATTAATGGGAATCTTATCTCTCAAAAATATCATGAGATTATCAAATGTTGTATAAGTTGAGTAATAAAGATGTTTCATAAGCAAAATATTGTAACATATCATTTGCGCGCTACTATAGTTGTACGGCTAGTCTATAATTACTATTTATCCCAATATATTAATTATGCCCTTTTCTTCAAATGAGGTTATTAATATGCACGTCTCGAGATCAACAACAACCTACAGCCCAAAACCAGAGACCAAATATGAAATGGTTAAATTATAAGGACAATTAAACCAAACTTCAATCAAATTAATAAACTCGTTTTCATTAATTAGCAAAAGATGTTGCACCCTTTGGCCACTTTATTAACTAACTATCACGAGAAAACAAGACAATTTGAAGCTTGAAAGAAATTCATCAGATCCACTGATACATGGTAGAAAGAATCTAATAAAACCATTTATACTGACTAACTTGTTCAATAAATTCTGTATCACCTCCACTGGATATCCAGGATTTTTTGGTTCAATTGACCGACCATTTCTTTGATAACTTGTCATGATGCTGTCAACGTCACTACTGAACAATTTGATGAAGTGTTGGAAATTGGGTCATTTCGAATACGACTACCACTTTCAGAGTACACTCAAATACTCCTACTGAATGTGGTCTGTACAGATTTGGTAATTGGATTTTGGAGCTTGCCACAGACCTGAAGACTTTGATCATTTGATGGTTCCAGTCCTATTGTTTTACAAGCATAATGTTGCAGATGATGGGTTTATTGCTGCATTAACTTGTTTTATTAGAGATTTCTGATGTTTGAATTCTTTCCAGTGGCCCTAAATACATTTTCAAGTTTTATGAGAGTGGTGGTCATTATTACTTAATAATTGTATGTTGGGATCGAAGAGAAGTTGGTTTCACATTTATTCTTTGATTACTTGGACGACTTGGAGGTTGGATCTTATTCATTTGAATGTTTGAATGTTCTGCTGCTTCCTTTTAAAGAAGACTGGTCCTTTTTCAGATTTTCTGCAGATAATCTTCATATCAGATATCAGACTAGTGATATTTCAATTTTCTACTTTCTTTCTTGCCATGATCTTATTATATATATTCAAATTTCTTTCACAATAAGAAATCGTATTATGTATATTATTAATAAGAAGAGTACATCCACTGTTCAGGCCCAAGACCCCACGTTGAATGATCCAATGAATAGTGATTGATACATATTACATCATACAGGATCTTAAGGTCTATTAAAAAAATTTTCTAATATGCCACCTATGGGTTTTTTTTTCACGGGTTTTTTTTTTCACAATAGCTTAATGATATTTATTAATGATGATTTTTTTTTCACAATAGCTTAATGATATTTATTTTTTTTTTCACAATAGCTTAATGATATTTATTAATGATGATTTATATAATGTTAATGATGTTTCCTCTTCAACACCGCCACTGAGAAAGTAAAAACAAACGGGCCGAGCTGGGAATTGAACCCAGGGCCACTCGCACCCAAAGCGAGTATCATACCACTAGACCACGCGGCCGTTGTTATGTGTGGTTTTTACTGTGTTGTCATAGCTTCTGCATGAAAATTAATGCAATGACGTAATGAAATCACGTGATATTTGTGGTTCAAACCATGTTGATCGTAAAGCATATCGTGAAGTTGAACTTTAGTGCATCGTATCGAATTTTATCGTTTCGATTAAGATTAAAGTTACAATAATCCTAAATATGCAATTGATGGCATCAATGCTGTATATATTCTTCTTTTGCTATAATTTAACTTTTTGGAGTCTTGATTCAAGCGTT
This sequence comes from Liangdongia berthetii, assembly GCA_030564525.1. NCBI lineage: Eukaryota > Fungi > Ascomycota > Saccharomycetes > Phaffomycetales > Wickerhamomycetaceae > Liangdongia > Liangdongia berthetii. The sequence goes on along the minus strand of JAJLVX010000504.1, from coordinate 6,491 downwards.
GTTGCTGTCATATTATATGTTGATACCTTGAAAGTTGACACCAATAACCTGCATATCATCGTTGAAATTTATGATGATAGTACATAATTGTAGTAGTACTACAAGGTTGAAGGTAGTACATAGCACCTGGTACTCCCGAATATACTTTGTATTTTTAGCAACGATGTGCAAAACCAGATGGGTTCAAAACCTAAATCCGAACCGTTTGATTCTAGAGCTAAATGCAAGTCAAAACTTGTAGTGTTCATTTCTCATACCCATGCAATCTGGTAATTTGGTAGACTTGTAAATTGTAACTTTGAAGTTGATTATGATTCATCTGCTAGTATTAGAATTTAGCATATAGTATTGACTTGTGAATCGTGATCAGTCGTGAGGCTATGAGCATTGAGTATGACCGTTGACGCTTATCAGTGACAACATTCCCATAGTAAACAACCCTGCATGCCTTAAACTAAAACTAGAAGAAAACTTCAAAGTTCAGGTACCATCTTTATTAACATATGTAACTACCAAATCTTCTCTGAAAATGGCATTTGATATATGATATATCGGGATGGTATTCAAGAATCAACTACTAGTTAGCTCTTCATCATTATTACAATAACTTAAGTATCAATATAGTAGTAGTGCTACTAGCTGCTTCAATTATGTATTTGTATGCCGGAGTTATCATACCGTAAATATAAATATGGTTATGTATAACAAAGAACAAACGACTTGAAAGATCTACGGTTGGTGGAAATGCAAGGGAAAGAAAATATCAAGATATATATACAGGAAAAACAGGCGATATGTTGCACAATTTACGGATATATACTTGCCTTTATAACCAGTGACCACTGACCACCAGATATAATAAATCGGCTGCTGTACAGTGTGCATTACATCGTGCAGTATTAATTAATAGTTGTCGATCACTTGAAGGCTGTAATTGATATTAAAATGTGATACATATATCAATCTAGATCTATTTAATAGTACAAATTAGATGGATCTATGTAATTATAAAAGTTCATATAACGTTAATTGATCTTGTTATTCAATGAATTAGTTGGATTGATATTGATTTAATAATGTAGAAGTTAAATTTTGCTTTCAAACTCATTGACTGCTGAACTTTCGACTTTATAAATTGTCATTAGTGTTTTAAAGCATATATGATATGTCGAACCTTTTCAGATATTTATTTAATATTATGATATCTAGACGTATATTCAAATATATCAACTAAATTTTTTATCCAGGACGTCTCTTGAAATACTATTATGCTTTTGTAGTTCAAAAGATATCATATGAAGCCATGAATATCATTATTATTAAACGACATCAAAAATCCAATATAAACTGGTCATGTTAGTAGTTACCATATAAGTCAATAATTGATTAAAATGATATTGATCTTATAGAACTAAAACCATAACTATAACCATAAGCTTTATCTTAAATATCTTTATCTTTATCTTCACCTTTATCTTTATAGTATAAACTTTACACTGCATAGAAGATAATTCAAAAGCCATATAGGATAAATAAAAGATCGAAAGAATGTAAATTTTAATGTGTAAATATATAATTATTTATTGTCAAGATAAAGTATAAGAATATCTAGATAATGGGTTATTGTCATTCTTTGTTACTTTTTATAAAGTTTGACATGACATTGGGCCATTAGATTTGGTTGCAGCAAACATTGAATAATAACAAATCTAAATATAGATGATAGAAGTGAGCCCCTTTCTGTTTATTCCACTAAACCCCTTTTCATTCTTATACTTGTAAGTTGTAACTTGTTATTGTTTTTGTGTCATGGTTAGAAACAAAGAGAAGCAAAAATAGAACTACATGTACATGCATCAATTGTGTATTTATTTTATACATGTCCCAGCATAATAGCACCTCATTATGCATCTCATTCCTGATTACAACTAGGAGTCGGTTATGTGTTTTGCTTGTGCATTTGCATGCATTGCATATGGTGACCCTGGACCCCCTGTTGCCCGGGTAAACCCCGTAAAACACATGCAAAATTCATGTCGAAACCGGCGGTCGCTGCTTTGGAGGCACGCTTGGCAATGGCAGTCGCCAGTTTCCAGAAAAAGATGGCAGAAAATGGGAAATGGGAAAATGACACAACTGATGTTTTACAGGCAAACACGATACTATTTCGTACTCTTCCTTTATACCATTTGTGTATTTATTGGTTGATATTGATATTGTTAACTGTTGACTATTATCATCATCATCACAAGAGACAAACAACGACACCACCAACAGTACAGCTGCACTCCCAAACCGTCCACCAGCAGCTCAAAGCAGCACTTTTCTGATTCTGTTTTCCGTTTTTTGTTCTAGACGAAACAACAGCAAAACAAACAAACAACCTGATTAGCAACGTACTTAAACCACTTTGATTCCAATTGTTTCTGGTGTACTACAATATAATACTACAATAACAATAAAGAGAAAGAAAAAACACACCCACAAGATCACACTCTCACCATGGCTGCTAAAATATCACCAACGTTTTACGGGTACATCAGCTCCACTAGGGACGCACTGCTCGTAATTCAAGCAACCCTCAACAACCAGCTGCTAGCCATTGAGCGCCGGCCACACGACAGAGAACGCAACGACCTCATCAAGAGCGGCAACGTGTTTGTTTTCATTGAAGAGCGTTCTGGCATCAAGCGTTGGACTGATGGTGTCGCCTGGAGCCCTTCCAGAATATTGGGGAGGTTTCTGGTGTACAGGGAGCTGGATCGTCAAGCTTTAACGACAAAGCACAAGAAGTCACAGAGCGATAAGAAGAAAAAGAGAAAGAGTCTGGATATGGCGGGTGCTAATTCTGGTCACAGTGCTGGTGCTGGTGTTAATAGTAATAGTAATAGTGGTGCTTCACTTTCTGGAATCAAGACGCCTATTTTGGGCGCAACTGCAACTGCCACTGCTGGGTTCAATAGTGAAGAAGCGGCTGGAGGTGTCAATAATAGATCATTGGTTGGCTCGTTAGTTGCATCGTATGCCTTTAAGGATGATGGATTGATTAAAAAAACAATGAGCTTGACTCTAAGTCATTTCGATGCTTATTCCGGCCATCCTGTCAGTGAAACAATCCATTTGGTTTCTTATTATTCTACTCAAGATGTCTTGACCCAAAAGTTGATTCGTCCTTCCGATGATGTGAATTTGAAAACCATCACCTTATCAAATGAATTATGGAATGCCATTAAAGATACTTCACTTGGTGGGAAAATACCAATCGAGGAGGAGAATTTATATGAATTTGTTGATCAACAGTTTATGTCTTCAAACCCAAATCCTGTTGCCTCAATGGGGTTTGCAAATCCTGCTATGCCAAATATCAACTATCAAATAATGCAACCTCAAGCTCATCAACAACTACAACAACATCAACAGCATCTTCAGCAACAGCAACAGCAACAACCACAACCACAACAAATCCCTCCTCCATTAGTATTCCAACCAGCTCCTCCTCCTCCAAAATTCAACAATACTACTAATAACCCTAATACCCAGCAACAAGAGCAGCAACATCATCTACATCAGCAAGCTCAAGAAGCTCATCAACAAATACAACACCTTCAACAGCAACAACTACCAATTCCTGTACATTTATTTAATGTTTCACAAGGGTTTTATCCACCCCCACAACAATTATTACAAGCTCAACAAGCCCAAGCTCAACAGCAGCAGCAACAACAAATCCATCCGCAACAAATACAACAAACACCACAGCAGCAACAACAACTCCCAAGTTCAGCAACCAATCCAAATAGTGCAGGTGGTAGTGCCAGTGGTAATACTACACTTGCAACAGATTATGATTTAATGAACTTGAATTATACACAATATCATCCTGAAACTCCACGTTCTGAAAGTGTGGAACAGCAGGAATTTCAAAAAACAAGACCTGATTTGATGTATAGTGCTGTTGGGAATTTAAATTGGAGTTGAAGTATGATTAATATTGATATTGATATATAATAATGAGATCATATTATGAAAGATTATAATAAAGATCAAGCTGCAAAGAAGTATAAAAGACTATATTAAATGAAATGGGAGATATGATTAGGATGGATATTTGGGCTTCAAACAAAAGAACTTTGATTTATTTTTGGTTTTTAATGTGTTATTATTATATTAAATATTATATTATTATAATCTCTGTGTTTTTTTTTATTGATTGTTCATTCCATGTAGTTAATCATGCATTAATGATTTACATAAGATTGCACTGCATAATTATACGTCTTTCTATACATTCGTTAGTTTTAGTTACAGCAAGCTGCTAAATTAGAGCAACAGTCTAAATATTGAGCTGCACAAAAGGAACAATATATCTTTGTGATTAATTGTTATTATTATATGTGTATACTTAATGATATTTCATCAAACGACGGTGCGTATATCAAGCAATTGATTATAGCAAGCAATTTGGATCATTGCTATTCTCCAGGGCCGAGGAAATAGACATGTAGACATATATATAAGAAGTGTTAAGAGTGTAATTATATAATACACATATCAATATAAATAAGGATAAAGTAGCTCTAAAGATTGAGTATTCTGATAAAGTATATCTTGTTGGGCATTGAACTTATTTTCTAGTGTTATTGTAACGGTAACAAAACTTAAGAAAGGTATATAAAATCTGTAGATTAACTAAAACTTTAAGACTAAAGATGATTATAACTTAATTGTTGGTATTAATAATACCCTAGTATATTACAATCTATATACATATGTATATACCATTGCTTCCCTTCTCCTTCTATTGATTTAGCACAATCAATGACGTAACCAAAAGAATGAAAATTGGGTGTAAAGTAAGATAGACTGGAATAAATTTGATCTTATTATAAGTTATAATGTAACTAACAAGGTGGAGTATAGTGTAACTGATATAGTATTATTTCACTATATATTTACTTATAATACTTCTAGACTACACTATAAAATAACACCGTTATAAATCTACCCCTCCATATCCCCCATCCTCGATGATCTCCACAATTCTAAACCATCGATTTTATTGGTGTAAATTGATTTAAAATATCTTGATGGAAATAGTAGTGAATATGATTATAATTATAGAATCTAGATAGTGATGAACTGCACTATAATAGATAATACATAGATAATACACCAACATTCTCTCTACCAACACCTCATACCATTAATACCAGTACTAAATGCTAAACTCCACCACCCAAAATCAACTTAGGAATCCGGCCAGTGTGGAAAAGAAAACAAAACTATTCTGGTTATTGGGAATTTGGTTAAATGACTGTACTTCGACTTCTTTTCACCTTCTTCTTTCACTGGTTGTTTTGGACTGATTCACTCACTCATTATATTATATATATACAATTGATTATATATATTATACACCACATCCATTATCAAGATATACTCATCAGATTCAATTTACCCTTCCGGCTGGCTAATAAAGGATCGCTGATTAAAATAAATTTCAAATCAAAATAAAAAGTCCTTTCCAGTGGGACCTATATTAGAAAAAGAAGAAGCATATATTCCATATTCATATTCACACCCATACCCACCACCATCCACCATCCATTCATGTTACCAATGTCAACTCATGTCCCAGATACCCAAGTCATTGCTCTTTCTGGTGCTCTAGCTGGCTTTTTGGCTGGTGTTTCGGTTTGTCCTCTAGACGTTGCCAAAACCAAAATCCAAGCTCAAGGTACCAACATCAAATACCACGGCATCAAGGACACCCTCAGCACCATAGTCCATGAAGAAGGCGTCCGTGGACTCTATCGTGGGGTTGTCCCCATCATCCTGGGTTACTTCCCAACATGGATGATTTACTTCACTGTCTATGAAAAGGCTAAAAAATTTTACCCAAACTATATCGATAATGAATTCTTGTGCCATTCTGTTAGTGCAATCACCGCAGGCTCTGCTTCCACTTCAATCACAAACCCAATCTGGGTCATCAAGACTAGACTCATGACCCAAAATAACGAAAATCACTACTATAATGGCACTTTTGACTGCTTCAAAAAAATGTACAGAAATGAAGGGTTACGGGTCTTTTATAGTGGACTGGTCCCTTCATTATTTGGCTTATTCCATGTTGCTATCCATTTCCCAGTCTATGAAGAATTGAAGAAATTTTTTAAATGTAATGTTGATAATGATGATGGAGATAAGGCTGCCGGTAAACTATTAAGATTGATTGCTGCAAGTTCCTTGAGTAAAATGTGTGCAAGCACTCTAACTTATCCTCATGAGATCTTAAGAACAAGAATGCAAATAAGGAACAAGGCCACGTCTTCTTTGATCCAAACAATAAAGGGTATATATAAAAGAGAAGGCTTCTTGGGCTTTTATTCCGGATTCACTACAAACTTGGCTAGAACTGTCCCTGCGTCTGCTGTCACTCTGGTTAGTTTTGAATACATTTCTAGATATTTAAGAAAGGTGCTATGAGG
>JAJLVX010000503.1:11817-24681 GCA_030564525.1 Liangdongia berthetii | reverse complement strand
TTGGTTAGGGTTTTCAATTATGGGTACTGGTAAGAAAGAAAAGACACGTCGTGTGCGTGAGGGTGACACCAGAGATGGTAACCTAAGAGTTAAAGGTGAGAACTTCTACAGAGATGCAAAGAAGGTTAGACATTTGAATATGTACAAGCAAGGTAGAGCCCAGCGTAACAAGAAGGGTGAGATCATCAAGGCTGCTGATCTTCAAGACACTGCTGCTCCAACTGCTAGAGTCGATCCAAACAGACGTTGGTTTGGTAACACAAGAGTTATCTCCCAAGATGCCTTGTCTCACTTCAGAGAAGCTCTAGGTGAAAAGCAAACTGATTCATACCAAGTTTTGCTAAGAAGAAACAAGCTGCCAATGTCTCTGCTAGAAGAAAAAGATACCACTGAATCTCCATCTAACAACATTTTGGAAACTGAAAGTTACTCAAGTACTTTTGGTCCAAAGGCCCAAAGAAAAAGACCAAGAGTTGCAGTCTCAAGTTTGGAAGAATTGGCTCAAAGTACTGATCAAGATGCCACTACTTTCCAAGAAAAGATTGAACTGGATTCCACATTAGGTTTGATGGGTGATGTTGATACTGATGGTTGGAGTGCTGAAGCTAAAGAAGCCATTTTCCATAAAGGTCAATCCAAGCGTATTTGGAACGAGTTGTATAAGGTTATTGATTCTTCCGATGTCGTTATCCATGTGTTGGATGCTAGAGACCCAATGGGTACAAGATGTGCTTCTGTTGAACAATATATCAAGAAGGAAGCTGCACACAAACATTTGATTTATGTCTTGAACAAGTGTGATTTAGTTCCAAACTGGGTTGCGGTATGTGTTTTTAAAAATTTTCTATTGCACTAACAAAGTGATTACTTGTGAATGATTTGTTTTTTTTTAGGAAGTTACTATCATCAGTTGTCAAATTTCAATTAGCACCCAAAGATTTTGTCAGGACCTTTTCTTAGAACTGTTATTTTATAACTTTTCCTCTATAACCCACGAAATTGGTCTGTTACATCTTTGGAAGAACAACTCTTCATCCGCTTTCCGACTTTTCGTTTTGAATAGCTTGGTACCGTTTCTCGTTTTGAGTTTACGACTAGGAGGAGTGAAAGTCTTATGAGTTGAACTCCGAAGTTCAAGCAGTTTTGTTTGTTACTAATTTGAGGGTGTTCGTAGTAAAGACTCTAATATTCATTTTATATAGTTTTGTTTCTTTTTTTATCTTACTTGCTTTTGCTATTGACAGTCACTGATGATATAACCTCCTGTTGTTCACATTATGATCATTTTGAAATATTTATTTTTCTGTTTTAATTTACTAACAGTTATAGGCTGCTTGGGTCAAACATTTGTCCAAAAACTATCCAACTTTGGCTTTCCATGCTTCTATCACAAACTCTTTTGGTAAAGGTAACCTGATTCAAGTGTTGAGACAATTTTCTGTGTTGCACAAGGATAGAAAACAAATCTCTGTTGGTTTCATTGGTTACCCAAACACTGGTAAGTCCAGTATCATCAATACATTGAGAAAGAAGAAGGTTTGTACTGTTGCTCCAATTCCAGGTGAAACTAAGGTTTGGCAATATATCACCTTGATGAAGAAGATCTTTTTGATTGATTGTCCAGGTATTGTCCCACCATCTTCTAAAGACACACAAGAAGAAATTTTGTTCAGAGGTGTTGTTAGAGTTGAACATGTTAACCATGCAGAACAGTATATTCCAGGTGTTTTAAAGAGATGTCAAAGAAAGCATTTAGAAAGAACATATGAAATTTCTGGTTGGAACAACGCTACTGAATTTATTGAATTGCTTGCTAGAAAACAAGGTAGATTACTAAAAGGGGGTGAGCCTGATGAACAAGGTATTGCCAAACAAGTCATTAATGATTTCAATAGAGGTAAAATACCGTGGTTTGTTCCTCCTCCAGAAGATGAGGAAAGACCAAGAAAGAGAGCTCGCACTGAAGATGATGAAGAAGAAGTGAGTACTGTTGTCGCCGATGATGCTGAAGAAGTTGACAAAGAAGAATCTGAAGAACCTTCCAAAGAAGAAGATTCTAAGGATAATGAAGAGTGGAATGGTATTCAAGATTAATAACTACATTATTATGGATTCCATTTTAACTTGCAGAATTTGTTTGGGTTTTCATTAATTTATTGGGATTTTTATAAAATTAGGGGTTTATAGCATTGATTTTCATGTATTTTTAATAATATTCATATATAGAGGCCCTTTGCAAATGGGGTAATTCTAATGTTTAGCTGTCGATTGTAGTAACTACAATATTAAATAAATTATCATGAACTATATTGTTTTCTTTGTGATGTAAAAAATGAACTTAAAAAACTTGAGATAGCACAGATTCCAAACTTTCATCCTTCTTCTTTTCGTACTCTTTAGGACCATCAGCTCTAAGTGAATTGACTTTTCTTTGGATGAAAGATCTCTTAATTTCAGTTGGTTCAACAAACTTGGAACCCTTCTTACTCTTCATGTTATCAATCATCTTGGCCTTTTCAACATTTCTAATAAACGTCTTGTTCAACTTGTTGGATTGAGAAATTTCTATTTGCAATCTAGATTCTCTAGATTCGTTTTCTCTTGCAATTTGAGCAGTCAAATCAGCCCATTTGAAACCAGACAAGTATTTCACATTCATAATATCATCATAATAAAAACTACGCTTGTTACCACCAAGCTTGTTACCATTCAATGTAATGGCACACATCTTTGCGTCCTTTTTTCTAATAAACTCAGCCCAACCTTCTTCATACATATCTTTCTTATTACCACCAGAGCGAACTCGTTGCTGGTGCTTTTTTGTGCTTTCCTTCTTTAAGAATAAACGATCAACTTCCCCAAATCTTGATAAAATTTGTCTCATTTTAGCTGGTTTCATGTATGGTGGGATCTTGGATAGGTAAACGACACCAGTTTTACCTCTTGGTTTCTCTGATTTGGCTTTGATGGCTGCTAATTTGGATCTTCTGAATAGTTCTCTATGGTTATCTTCATCTTCTTTTTGCTTATTAGATTTTTTTTCTTCTATCTGTGTGGAAGCTTTCTCTATCCTTTTTGATTTAGAAAACTTCTCTTCTTCATCTTCATCGTTTTCCTTCTCTTCATCTTCATCACTGTCGTCATCATTACCAAATGCATCAAATGTCTTCTTTTTTTTATTCTTTTCATTCTTTTCCACTTCAATATCTTGATCTTCCTCATCAGAATCTAATTGTTTACCACCACCGTAAAATTCATCATCACTACCGAAGTCATAAAAGGTTTCTTCTTCACGATCACTTTCATCCCTATCTATGAACTTGTCCATTTTTAATTGATTTTAGTTACTTCGCTGTGATTACAGTACATATTTCCATGTTTTTCTTTCTCATAGAAAAAAGGCCCTACATTAAAAAAAAAAAATTTGCGATGACCTGGTATATGCACTACATCGACACTTCCCAAAAGGGTAATACATTAAATCTAAATGAACATGGCCTCAACTCTTTGCAAAGCATCTGCTGGGAAGTCAGTCTGGTTAATCTCTTGATCCCCACTATCGTTTGTAATGTCAGGTATGGTATAGTCTTTAATAAACTGCCCATTGGTAAAATCCATTCTTTGCAACTCAATGGAACCTGATCTTGGCTTTCTGTTAGCCAATCTATAAAATGCACAAATGAAAAGAACAATATTCAGCACTTGAAATCCACTAAAAAATATGTTAATGATAAATGTCATTACAAAATTGAAAACATTCTAACAAGACCAATAAACAGGCCATACCATGCGAAAGTGGTGGTGATGAAATGGATAGATGTGACACTAACCAAATAAACTGTTCCATCAACTGGTGATTCATCATCAAGATAAATCAACATTGGTTCTGTGGTAGTATTCAACAAAATAAACGAAACCAAATTTAACAGCCAAGTAGCCAAATGCACAATGGTTGTAAAAATGTGGGCTTTATAGCCGTGCGAAGTTGGAAGTGTGAACAGTTGTAGTGGTAATAATGTAATTGCTATAATGAACTAGATAAATTATATATTTCATTAGTTTAAACAGTACACCGCTGTAAAAAACACAGACTCATACCGTGAAAAGTGTAACTAAAGCAGCAACAGGGCAAATTGAGGGTCTGTTAACAATATGTTCAAATGGTAATAATGTGAAGCACAAAAGGTACCCAAGCAGCAATGAAACCATATAACCTGTCATACAGACTTTGGCTGGTAGTGAACTAAATATGTCTTCTGATCTATGGATATATGAATTGGGTCCAATCTGAAAATGGGTTGGAACATTTTGTGGCACTGGTACATTGGCATCGGCCAGTTGATCCATGATTTCTGTCTATTAGTTAAATATCTATGTTAGTTTCCTCAATGGTGTGTCAACAATCAACCAGGTATTTAAATTTTTTAAATTCATATCAATCGTCTCTGACTATAAGTTTTTGTGTTCTAACTATAGTTTTTTTGAGTACCCTGGAATAGGTGGTGATAATGGATTTGTTCCCGAAGTTAGTTTTGTGTAGACATCTCTTTCAATTTTACAAATCAAAGATTCACTTCTAACAACACCATCTCTGACCCATATACTCCAAGCACCCATCATGTTGGCCATTAAAACATCTGTAAATAAACGATCACCAACAACAGCAACTTGTTCAGGCCCTGTAACAATATTGTTCTTTATAAAATAATCCATAATTTCACCATGGCATCCAGGTTTCTTGGTTGTGTGTCTCAAGACAGTAACACCGGTTCTTTCTTCCAATAATTTGGCCTGTTCATGGTTTTGATCATCATTTGTACCTGCAGAGTTACTAACGATTAACAAACTAGCATCTGGGTAGTTTGAACGTAGTTTATTCCAAGCATCCTAAAAAAAAGATTGTTAATATCAAATTTCCAATAAGACGAATAACAAATAACCAACAGTACCTTATATTCAGGCCACACTTTATCATCATGTGCCTTTGCAAAACAATTGTCTTTGTCCAAAACTATAGCTTTGATAATTGGTGATTGGTTTGGGATCTTGATGGGTAATGGAATCTTGTCAAAAGATGAAACAGTTAGATGTGGAATGCACAGTGATGGATTGACCAATAATTTGAACACGTTGAGAGTAGCACTGACATTCATTATCAATGGTATTTTGTTGTTAGCAAAGAGAGACGAATAGCCATCTCTTTCCAATAAAATTTTACCGTCCAATGTCCATGCAGTATTTTCATAGCTTTTTGCTTTTTGCGATGGAACCAAAAAAACTAAATCCACCAGCCCCACGCGGGGCTCGAACCCGCAACCGTACGATTAAGAGTCGTATGCGCTACCGATTGCGCCAGCGAGGCAGATTTGTTGAACGAATTTTCTGATACTTTGTCACTATAATACCATGTCACGTGGAAGTATCACGTGATGAACCTTTAACAATATCTTAAATACGCGTTTGAACCCCTTATAAAGAAATTAAAGTACTTGACTCAAACTTATTTATCTATATGAAATAACTGAAATGTTTTCAAAAAGAATTTCTTTATAAATAAATCAAACTTTCACCGTTTTTACGTTTTTTGTTGATTTTTTTTGCTTTAAAATTTTTTCGTAACGGTCTGGAGCTAAAAAGTGAGAAATCAACGAGATGGGAAAAACCTGAACCAAAATCTGGAGTTTAACACTATTTGTGTTTGGAACCACTGGATTCTTTATATCAGGAGTTTTGGATTCTTTTGGTATCAATTAGAGTATCTGTCATATCTTTTGAACGGGTCCTTCATTCCAATTTTTATTAAGAATTCCTCCATCACTTTGTTCCCAAACAACAATGAGTACATCAACACCATCAATTCCTTCATCAACACGATCAAGGCGTCAAAATAACTCAAATCCAAGACATAAATCCAATAATACCAATGGAAAGAGTGGTAGCAAGTCATTCACTGGTAATAACACAGGCGGTGGTTGGAAAAAGAAAGACTACAATAGCACGAGTGACGATGAGCTAAGCGAGTCTGAACAATGTATCATTTGTGCAAACAAAGTTGAATATGCTGCTCTATCATCTTGTAATCATACAACTTGCCATAAGTGTGCCTTCCGTCAAAGAGCTCTATATGAAAAAAGTACTTGTTTAGTGTGCAGAACTGAGAATGAAAAGTTGATTATTACTGAACAATTGGATAAATCATTTAATGACTTTGATCAAAGAAACTTTGTTGCATTTGATGAAAAGTACGGCATTGAATTTACATCCAACAGTGCTCGTGACGCTACTTTGAATCTTTTATTGAATTCTTGCCCTTTATGTCCAGAATCATTTGATAGTTTTAACAAACTATCGTTACATGTGAAAACTGAACATGAAAGACAATATTGTTCTCTATGCGCATCTCATAAGAAAGCATTTCCATGTGAATTGAAATTATACACTGCTAAGCAACTACAAACCCATCAACTCAGAGGTGATGAAAAGGGTTTCACAGGACACCCTTCATGTAAGTTTTGTAAAGGGAAAAGATTTTATTCTGATGATGAGTTACTTGTCCACATGAGAGAAGCTCATGAACGTTGTCATGTTTGCGACCAAATAGATTCTTCCAATCCACAATATTTCAAGAATTACAACTCCTTAGAGGAACATTTTAGAAGAGATCATTTCATATGTAATGTTCAATCATGTTTGGATGAAAAATTTGTTGTTTTTGCAGATGAATTGGACTTGCAGGCACATATGATTGCAAAACATCCTGGTTTGGGTGGTCATGTTGTTGGTACAAATTATATTAATGGTTCCTCAGGTAAGAATTACCGTTCTCAATTGTCGACTTTCCGTCCTGTTAGAAATAATAGTAACAACAATAACAACAGCAATGGCAGCATGAGTTTACAATCGAATGCTAATACTGATGGTAATTCATCCATTGAAGTTAAGAAGCTACGTTTGGATGAAAGAGCTCGTCATTACCTAAACTATTCTAATGATGAGTTTACCCAATTTCAATCCATCAACAACAAATACAAAAATGGATCAATTACAGCTGGAGAAGTTTTTGCTCTATACTCTTCATTATTTTCCAAAAGTACTGAAGATGATATTTACCTATTATTGCATGATCTAAGTGAGATTTTCCCCAAAACTTCAGACAAGTCCAAGAACTTGGCCGCATTGGTTAAAAGACACGAGGAATTGGCTAAACATGAACAAAATTTTCCAGCATTGCCAGGTTCTTCATCATCCATTCATGCAGTTGGTTCTGCATGGGGTGGTTCTGTGGGTGCCACTAAGAAGTCTAGAAAGAAGACTGTTGAGGAGGATTTCCCAGCATTACCAACATCTCGTAATGCCCCAAAATATACCCCTGTCAACACCACTGTTAGATATAAAACTGTTTTGAAAGCTAAACCAACAACCACTATCCGTGTCTCTTCAACACCATCTACAGCCATTCCAAACTATTTAGATAAGAAACCACCAACATCATTGCCATTATCTTCAAGAGCTCCAGCAAAACCCAAGAAGCTTGATGATGGTGCATTCCCTGCATTGCCTGTTGTTCGAAAGAAAAGAGATATACCGAGAGTAAATCCTGTTCCTTCTGGTAATGGTGTCTGGGGTGGCAGTTCCAGCACATCTGCTTCTTCATCTGCTGCTAGTTCCTCTCTGGATTTGTCTTCCTTGGACTCTGCATTGAATGCAACAACTACTACTGGTAAAAAGGGTAAGAAAAAGAAACAAGTTTTGTTCACCATGGGTGGTCGTTAATGGATGTTTTCTTTTTCGTTCTTTTTCTCATTTCTGAGAGTTGCGCTACAACTAGACACAATTATAATAAATATTATATTCATTTATTCACCACAATTGCTTAACGTAATGGTAGTAAACTTTGCTCCACTAAAGTTTGTCTGCATAATGGGCATTCTGGATGCTCACGGCTCCAATCAGATATGCATGACCAACAGAACACATGTCCACATGGTGCACAACTTGGATTGACCATATATGATAGACATAACATGCACTTTCTAGAGTTTTCAGGAATGTATTTCAACACCTCAGGGTCGGAAAGGTCTATATCTTTAGAATCATCGATGATATCTGGGACTCTTGTAATTACTCCACTCTCATCTAAAGCAGGTTTCTCTTCTTGTTTATCTGTTGTCAGGTAATATTCATTGAATTTCTTTAAACCTTTAAATAGCATTTGAATCAAAATGATACCACCCAAAAATTCATACCCACCATTTGAAACCTCAGATCTTTTGTCCACTTGATGACCAAATGCATAACGTAAACCAAATATTCTTTTTGATATTTGATAATATGACCCTGTAAGATAAAATAATGCTAGATGGATGTTCATAAGATAATCTAAAGATTTGGAATATGATAGGTTTTTGAACAATGACTTCCAGGATTTCTCTTGGGTACCATCAGTGCCTTCAGATTGATTCTTTTTCGATATTCTGGATATTAGATATGGTAGCAAAGCATATGAAATGATAAAACCGATACGTCTCTATTAATGCTGTTAGTATATCACATCAAAATAATACATGAACACAATACTACTTTTAGCTTTGGTATTCTTTTACCATCTCTTGACACATAAATCAAATCTGTATATTCTTCACCTAAAGTTCTTGACCCAAGTAATGTTGTTAGCCCAAGATATAATGCTTTTGCAACCACTGTGATTTCTTCTGGATGTGTATGTACAAATCGCTGGCCTATTGAAATGTTAATATGCATATCATATAAATGAACTCCAATCATCAAAGTCCAACTTACCTGTGAATACCTGTAATGTTGCCATAGTTTTATTTCTCAGCACTGACTCAAAATATGAATCTTTCTGATGAGCACGAACTAAATACTTGAGTTAATGTTATCCAATCTCATATGTCTCTTGAAAAGAACTCACCAATATTAGGGGCATCTGCAAACGGTAGGATCTGTAACTTTCTTGGGGTCTTAACAACCTCCAAAGTTGGAGCTGTGTTATTACTGCTCTCTGACTCTTCTAAGCTCATTTTAACCTCTTCAATTGGATTGTGATGGTATCTTTATTTATGTTTACTGGTTGTTGTTCAATTCCTGTTGAATCATGACCATCTGCCAATAAACTTGGGGAAATTTAATATTTCATCCGAAAGCGGTAATTTCCGAAATGGGAAGTTACAATATTCATTACGATTTAAACTAATTATGCACTATTTATGTATAAGTTGAACAGAATCTATCAGTTGTATTTGTATAAGTATATGCTTTATGGCTGTAAGTTAACATTGTGATTGTTGTTGATCAAGTTTGGAGGCTGTTGTTGTGGTTGCAGCTGCTGTGGAGGCTGCTGTTGAAGCTGCTGTTGAGGTACTTGAAGATGAACGCCTTGTTGACCAGTTGAGATGAGTTGTGGAACTTGGGTAGTCTGAACAGGATGTGGATCCACAATACGGTAGATGGCATCAAGCAAAAACTGGCCGTCATGTCTTTGTAAATTGTTGAACCTTGTTAAATCGTGCAAAACATCCGATTCATGGTTGGAGTCACTGTTGGAGTCATACAATTCACTAACGTTATCCATTGGGAGTAACCACTCGTCAAACTTCAAAAACGCATCTTTGGGTGTACTCACTGGCTGGTGTGGATTTGTTAAAGGAGGTTGGAATGCAGTAGCAGGTTTGGAAGCTGGATCTGGGTTTGGAGATGCCATATTTGGAGTTGGAATATTTGGATATTGGAGATTAAGTCTTGTACCATTGTTTGTATTTGTGCTTGATGTGCTTGTTGTGCTTCTGTTCGAGCTTGGATTGGTTGTATTTGGTGAAGCTGAAATTAGTGCTGAAACTGCTGCATTATTAGCTGGAACAAGGTTATTGGTGTTGGTAACAACAGTGGCATTCTTTAAAGTGGAAATATCAACCAAGTTTGTAGCTTCAAGCATGCTTTTTAAAATGTTGGTGTGTCTAATATAACTGTCATCAATATCCGAGTATTCACTCAGCACTTCAATAGCAGTCTTCATGGCATTAATCCAAATGGAAACTGGATCACTAGCCTTAAGTTCTGAGATATCACCATCTGTAAAAACTTGGTCATCAATATTTTTGGATCTCAAAAGTAGCATACATCCAATAACCAGTCCAGAAAGAAATGCAGATGCAGCAATAAGGAATGGTCTCAATGGATGTGGATTGTTTAGGTAAAAATTTTCAATCAGCTTTATCATCAACAATGAAGACTTAGCACAAGACTTGTATAATAAAAGAACCCATTTACTCTTGTCATTTTGTGCGTTTTTGTTGACTAAACTCAACTTTTTCAACAAGATGTAATGGAAAAATGGTCTTGACAACAAAATCACAGCATTCAAATGGCATAGATGCAACATTAAGGAAAAATAACTGTTGTTATAAACACTTGCATTTTGATTCTCAGTATTGACAATTCTGTTGACGGAACTCTTTATTGTAAAAGCTTTTAGTTCTGCAGCTAATTTCAATGCAGTTTTCCAGCTAATGGAAGGATTGTAATAAACTTTTCTCAAAATGTTACCAACAACTATTAATGTATGGCATAATTCATTCTGTTCATCTTCTAAATTATTCAGCGAGTCTTTATCATCCCATTCTTGATCGTTAATGGACATACATTGTCCTAGGTGCACTGAAGTTATTTTGTCCATAATGTACAAACTTCTAAACAACTTTCTTCTGTGTAAGATATATGCAGGGTCATTAAATGATTCATTGATATACTTTCTGTGTAATCCAAATGAAAATGCGTATTTTATTGCAATACCCAAGTTCATCCAAGCAGAATTTCTTCTAGACATGGCTTGGTAAAAGAATCCCTTTAAAAAGTATGCTTCGACAAGCCAAATAGATCCATCATCTGGAGAACGGTCCAGTAAAGAACAAGCACTATTGAACAAACTTTGTGGGTCAACAAATGTAGATTGAGGAAACGGGAAAATATTCCGTTTTATTTCAGAGAATGCGTATAAAGATCCAATGGCCATAATCAGAAGAATGATACACCTGTCTGAACTTGGAGCCTTGTTGGCACTTTCCAACTGATAAACGCTGTAAAACCATCCATCAATCTTGGTGTCATCATAGACGTAAACCAAATCATTCAAATTTAACTTGAACAGTTGTAATAAATGGAACCCATATGTTTTTTCAGGGAAATTAATTGGTATTATATGTGAAGAGTAGTTATGAGGACCCACTAGATTGAATTTATCAGATTCTTGTGTGAACTTTGATTCCCCAAGGCATTTTTTAAACAGTTTTCTGCATTGTAGCAAGAACGAAAGAGAAGAGCTCTCACCAACATATCTCAAGCTTCCCTCAGAGTCATAAACTAATCTAGAGTTTTGACCATTCTCAACAGAATAAACAGATTCATTGATATTATTTGCTTCAGATTTAGTCTCTTTCATATCATTAGAAATTGTTAATGGGAAGTTGAGCAGTGGTTGTAAAGTTGATGGGATATAATTTGCATTCACGTTGAAACTCTGATTCTGTTGAAAACCGAGTTGCTGTTGAAATTGTTGTGCTTGTACTTTATGCTCTTGTATCTGTTGTTGTGTTTGAACTTGTTGCTGTGGAAGAGGGAAAGTCTGTTGTTGTGGAAGACGCAAAGGCTGCTGCTGGAGGTGTGGAGATATATGCGGTGTCTGAAGTTGTTGTTGCTGCTTCTGCTCATTGTGAGACTGAATCTGGGGAGATACCTGAGATATTGGAACTTGTGCTCCAGCTGGTGCTTGGTGCGTCACTATTGGTGACTTTGACTGTTGAGCATTGTCAATAGTACCAGGAGCAACCTTGGTTTTTTCAGAGTCTTTATCAATCTTCTTGCGAGAAGGTCTCAGCACACGACGGTCAATAGATAAGTAGGTGCAACCTAAATGTCTCTTCTGGCAAGATCCACAAGGGAGTTGGCCATCACACTTTTGTTTTCTTTTCTTGCACTGATCACAGGCTTGTGCAACCTTTTTCCGCAGTTCAGGTGGGATCTTGCGCTGTTTCTTTCGATTCAGAGGATCGCTGGGTATGTCGTTGGGGTTATATCCACTCATGGTTATGGTTAGCTGGTCTTGGTGTCGAAGTGGAGGTGTTGCGTATTGTTGTTTGGCAACGAGACATATATCGTGTGTGCTGCGTAAGACGATTATAGTTGGCAAGTTCGGTTTGGACAGCACAAAAGATTTGCGATTGGAGGTTGTTGGTCTCTTGCCAACGAGTCAATTATGGTGCTGGGGAGAGTTGTTTGTAGTTGGTGTTCCAGTTGGTGTAGCTGTTCTTATTGCTGTCACTCATTATGATTTATTGTTTCCAAGAAGACCAAATCACCGGTTGTTTCTAGATTACGTCCACTCACAAAATGAATGTTCAAACAGTTGGTCAATCAGAGCAAAAAAACATGCAACATTCTTTTACTAGCAGAAAATGACACTGTCAATCTTCAAAGCTAAGTTTGCTGCTTAATGGCACCCATGGTGCTGAACTATCCATTTCTCTGAAATCTAGATGTAAATATGTAGTATTATAGATATAGGAATTTGTCGTGTATGCCCTGTCTTAGACCATGCATCAAAGTAACAAAGAAGCTAAAATGAATATGAAAGTTAGAACGCACAATCTAGCATTTTTTTTTTTTTTAACTGTAGATTAATGTTTATTCATGAACAAATTCTATTTAATAAAGACTGTTATGTTTAGTTTTCTTTCCATGTACTTTAATTTTCCTTTCTTGTTTGGATGATGTAGTCTTCTGATATTCTATGATTCCTCAGTAGAGCCAATCGCCATTCTATGAATGTTGGTAAGTTCGACTGATGCAAAC
>JAJLVX010000503.1:0-11717 GCA_030564525.1 Liangdongia berthetii | reverse complement strand
AACTATTATCATGATAACATCCCATTGAAGTGGGCTTTAATGACAATGGGGAAACAGGGTACATATGTCGAAACGAAAGAACAATGGTTTTTAGAGTGCATACAATAAAATTTAACCACCCTTATAACAGAATCCTTCATTTAACCCCTGGGAGTCTCTGGGGGCTGTTATTGATAACTGGGTCTTGGCCCTTCGAATGTTGATCATATCCAATTCTTAAACAATTATCACTGACCTTTCACCAGCTGCACTTATACGTATTTACTCCAGTGCCCTGGGTTTTCCATATTACAGATTCCAATTTCCCGGTATCGGTATTATGAACAAAAGCTGGGATTTAATGAAATAAAGTCAAAAGAACTATGTAATATCAAGTAATAGACAATTGCGATAAATCAAAGACGAAGTACAGATATAATTATGCCAAATTCCAATATATTGCGCCCAATTATAATAATAATAAAATTTATATAATTAATTTTTTTTTTTTTAACAGCTGTAGCTGATTAATGTTTATTCATATTGATCAAATTCTATTTAATTTTTTTTTTATTTTAACTGTAGCTGATTATTAATGTTTATTCATATTAAAGACTTAAAGACTAGTGTACTTATGTTTAGTTTTCTTTAATTAATGTACTTTAATTTTCCTTTCTTGTTTGGATGATGTAGCTGTAATAATTTTCAAAATTTTTCAAAAAAGCTGAACTAGAGCATACTTTAAAATACTTTTTGTTGAACTTTTTAAATTTTTGGAAAATTAATAAATTATTATTATTATTATTTTTATTAATATAATTATTATATTGCTCTTATTGATTTTATTTTTATATATATATTTCATATGATCTTGATTAAATAGACTCATCAAGTTTACGTACGTACCTAATAATATATGACTTTGCTGCAGCGCATTATTAAAAAAAAAATAAATACACAAACATCACCGCGAGTGTACTTTCTGTCTCAAGTCTGAAGAATCTAGTATGTCACTGTTCACACGTCAGTATATTAAATATTTACTGAATGGACGTTCAATTGCTGTAACGGTGTAACCTGTTCATATCTGGTCATTGATTGCAGCTCAAGCCTCAATGTACATCCAATCATTAACTTTCAACACCAACACACAGAACAAATGAACAAATATTATATCTAAGCGAACTCACAAAATTATATTGAGATTTGATATTTGACCTTTGTACACAATTATTGTTGGTTCTCTTCGTGCAATAGTGTTATGAAGGTGTCAACGTGCAGTGCAGTGCAGTGCCCTTTATATAATAGTTGGAACCCGTTGTTAATTTTTGATCATCAACATTTGAACATATGTATTGATTCTTGAAGTATTAAAAAAATGGAAGTCTGACGTAGAAATGAATTAGTATTGATCTTTGAATGATGTTGTTTCATTGTCAGTACTACTATCTTCATCCGTATCAATTTACATAGACCTCTGTAAACTTTAACAATTAACAACAAAGATATATCATCCTGTTTATTTAACCAAGGTACGCAAGTTTTTAAAGCAAAGCTAATCGAGCAGACCAGCCAGGACTCAGTGATCATGACGACTCTCCATTCGAAAATTTTAAACTGCATGAATGTATAATTCGGAATTCCATCTATTTAAATCTGTTATCCATAATGATTATGAGTCTGATAATAGACAGACTACAGTTACACCAACATCAATAAAATCAACCCAAACATCAAGACATCGGGCATCAAATTTCAATACTATTCAGCCTTCAGGATTCAGGATTCAGGAATCAGCAGTCCATCTATTAAAATCTGTTATCCATAATGATTATGAATCTGATAATAGACAGACTACAGTTACACCAACATCAATAAAATCAACCCAAACATCAAGACATCGGGCATCAAATTTCAATACTATTTAGTATTCAGCCTTCAGGATTCAGGAATCAGCAGTGACGTGATGCATAAATGTCACAGAGGAACAAATGAAACATATACACATATGTATGTACATATAGTAACATTGCAATTTGCACATATCACTCTACCGGATTAACCGTAATGAATCATAAAACTCAGTTTTATGGGGTTTGGGAGGGCTGTGCAGTGTGCACTTTGAAGTCAAGTTGTCAATGGTTTTGAAATTAAAGCTTCTGCCCCCTAGTACAACGTTGAAAACACAAAGTTCAAACAAGACATGTCGATTGTTCAGTGAGCTTGCTTTACTCATCCTATAGTGAGCCGTGTCATTTTATTTTTAATGCTGTGATGTTTTTCCGAAAATGCAGTCTGATAATTGATTGCACGTACGATGAATAATTTTGACAAATCTGTCAGTGTCCACTGTCCATCAGCTGGCGAGTTTATCGACGGAAAATTATACAAACTCAAATACGCAACTTGTGCTGCATGCTTTTGTTTCAATTTTCAACACGCGTTGTGTTTTGCAACTTGTAAAGTTGTAGCTTGTTACATAGTAGTACTATTAGCACTAGTTACACCTTGGAGTTAAGACACGCGCCGAAAATCTGCAATGAGCTGCCTGACAATTTACAAACACAGACCTTTTTGGAGAAAGAGTCATCACTAACGACTCACGACTCACAGTCACGACTCACAACCTCCATTGTAATATCTTCAACAAGAAATTTGATAACAATGCGGCATGCCACCTTTAAGTTTTAACGCATTTGAATTTTGTACCACGAGAAACTGACTGAACAGCGAACAGTGCAACAAATAGATTACCAATAATTGTTACACTTTTAAGTTTCAACAAGCAGGAAAATCTCGGAAAATCTTTTTTTTTTCATCAAGCCGAATTGACTTCACTCCAAGTTCCAAGTTCCAACGAGCGTCGACCATCTCGTTACAACTTACTACACTTGAAGTTGGAGGAACCGCAAAACATTCGATTTTCGGAGCCAATGCACTCCAGTGGAAAGATTTTGCCGTACCTGGAAATGAGAAGAGTTTGACAGACTACTATTGTCAATATGCTCCCCAACTACTTTTTCAAGGGTTTAGTTACTAAGAACTCATTTGTAAGTAGAAAAGCTCATTATCACCAAGCTCCAAGAGCTCAACCTACTTGAAAGAACCACCAAATTCCAATTCACACTACATTTCTTGGTTGTTTTAACTTTTAAGTTTAGTTACAACTAAACTGCGGATAATTTTTTTGGTGGTAAATCTCCACTTGTTATGCACAAAGTGCATCTGCCAGACTAGCCATGGCCCATAATCAAATGTCCATTCCATAATTTGGTATAAGAAAAATTTGGGTGTTGAGTAACAAATACTAGAAATAAACAGGAGACGGTTTACAAATTACCGTTTGACCATTCAAGAGTCAAAAGGCTTCTCTGCACTGTTGCAGTGTGTACTCAGTTTTGGAATGAATATAAATTGAATCGATTCCTGCCTTCTTGGGTTTGGAAACGTTTTATATCTTTGAATTATTTTTAAATCTTCACAAATTTATACAATTTACTTACAAGATACAATGTCAGATCAAGATACTGATACCCCCGTTCAAGAAACAGATCCTGCTCAGGATGTTTATGAACACAACGCACACGCCGAAAAATTTGATAGTGGCTCACTAGGCCATAACAGTGATGATACCGCATCACCTGAACAACAGCACCATTCTGGTATTCCAGAAAAACCACTTGGCGAATATGTCTTTATTTCTTCACTATGCTTAATGATTGCCTTTGGTGGGTTTGTCTTTGGTTGGGATACTGGTACGATTTCAGGTTTTGTTAATCAAACCGATTTCAAGAGAAGATTTGGTCAACTAAACAGCAAAGGTGAATATTATCTATCAAATGTTAGAACTGGGTTGATCGTCTCCATTTTTAACATTGGTTGTGCCTTTGGTGGTGTTACTTTAGCTCCATTAGGTGACAAATGGGGCCGTAAATTTGGTTTAATGGCAGTTATGGTTGTTTACATTGTTGGTATTCTAATTCAAATATGTTCTTTTGACAAATGGTACCAATACTTCATTGGTAGAATCATCTCCGGTTGGGGTGTTGGTGCAATTGCTGTTCTTTCACCAATGTTGATTTCTGAAAGTTCTCCAAAGGCTCTTCGTGGTACTTTAGTTTCTTGTTACCAATTAATGATTACGTTTGGTATATTTTTGGGTTACTGTACAAATTATGGTACCAAGAAATACTCAGATTCCACCCAATGGAGAGTTCCTTTAGGTTTATGTTTTGCATGGGCCTTATTTATGATTTATGGTATGAGTTTAATTCCTGAATCTCCACGTTTTTTGGTTGAAGTTGGTCGTATTGAAGAAGCTCGTCGCTCAATTGCAAAGTCCAACAAACTTGACCCTGAAGACCCAAGTGTTTACGGTGAAGTTGAGCTTATCCAAGCTGGTATTGAAGAAGAAAAGCTTGCTGGTAATGCATCTTGGGGTGAATTATTCACTGGTAAACCAAGAATATTTTACCGTGTTGTTTTAGGTGTTATGCTTCAATCACTACAACAATTGAGTGGTGATAATTACTTCTTTTACTATGGTACAACTATTTTTAAAGCTGTTGGTTTAAATGATTCTTTTGAAACTTCCATTGTTTTTGGTATTGTGAACTTTGCATCTACATTTTTTGGTTTGTATGTTGTTGATAAGTTTGGTAGACGTAACTCTTTGTTAGGAGGGGCTGCTGGTATGGTTGCATGTTTTGTTGTGTTTGCCTCTGTTGGTGTCACACGTCTATACCCAAACGGCTGGGACCATGCTTCATCAAAGGGTGCTGGTAACTGTATGATTGTTTTTGCTTGTTTCTACATCTTTTGCTTTGCTTCTACATGGGGTCCAATTATCTACACTGTTGTTTCAGAAACATATCCAATTAGAATTAGATCTAAAGCTATGGGTCTTGCTACTGCAGCCAACTGGCTTTGGGGTTTCTTGATTTCCTTTTTCACACCATTTATCACTTCTGCTATAAACTTCTACTATGGTTATGTCTTTATGGGTTGTTTAGTCTTTTCATTCTTTTTCGTCTACTTTTTCTTGCCTGAAACCAAGGGGTTGTCTTTAGAAGAAGTCAATGAAATGTATGAGCAGAAAGTTTTGCCATGGAAGTCCAACTCCTGGGTTCCACCATCCAGAACAGCAAATGGGAATAATAATGACAAATTACAAAATGAAACCGAACATAATGATTTGAATGACAATACTTCTGAATCTGATGATAAAAAGAAGAAAGAAGTTCCAAAACTTTTGAAGAAGTTTTTTTAATTAATGATTTAATAATTAGTAATAGGATACACGATAATAATGATTTATACCTTGATAAATGCAGGCAAAGTAGAACCCTTGGTAATACTGTAACATGTAGGCAGCAGGCTGGCCGCTGTAGCTGTTATATGCCTGAACTCACTAGGACAGTGGACTGTCAATTCGACAGGTATAAACTCTAAAGGAAGTTTTTGAGGTATGGATTGGCCGGGAAAAATACTGATGCACTGTGCACTGTGCAGTAATATTCAGGCGCTTCTCCTCAAAATTGAGTCAATCCCCAAAAACAGTAGTAAAAGATGATATGTATCAGAATCAGAATTTAGAATCATTGTAGTCTTAGGTGACAGGTCTGAGGTCTATATGTTACTGTTTACAACTTACGTGTTACACCATTTGAACTTTCAACTTTGTAAAGATCAACAAATTATATCTCCTTTGATTTTAATGGACTCTTGAGTCTTGATTCTTTGAGCCAGATTCCAGTTTTCGGCTTGCCCGATTTCCCAAAAAATCGATTTGCGCAAAATGATGTAAGATTTGCTAGTAGAAAATTGAAATACAATCCATAAATGATAATATGTACTACCCGACTCCTGATTCTTGAAGCCAGTATATTGGTATATACTACTTATTTTTACAATACTACTTTACAGTGACATGCCATATGTCTGATGTCACACCCTTCATTTATAATTCTAGTTTAAACTTAAAGTTACTTGAAGGGAGATATCTTGACCCTAATTAGTTATTCGGAACAACTACACTTCTCCAAGGACCAACAGTAACACCACGAAAATTATAAGAATAGGCTAATGTTTCTCAGAAGTGACAGTTTTTTGCATTTGGAATTTTTATCCCACTGAAAATTCATGTCACTTTCAGAGAAAAGATTACAAGAGTTTCTCCGCGAACCAATGAAAAGAGTCTACGGCAACAAGTTTTTCCGGGAATCATGCAATTATATGCAAACTTTGAAACGGCTTGCAGATGGAAAAAAGAAAATCCGTTCCAGTTTGCCAAAATTCAAGCATAACCAGCACAAAGCATCAACAATCATACCTCAAGTTACATTGGTTGTCCCATGGGGAAATCCCTTTGAGGACTCGTGATTCGTTACTGACTCCACTGGAGAAAAGTTTTCTCATGCACTTCAAAGTTATAAATATGGGGCATTCCCTTTCCAAAATGTTGTAATCCCAAATTTCCATTATTTACTATCTTTTGAATAATGTCAAACGTCGAACTTCAAAACGAAAATATTTCAGAGAGACCACCTGTTTCGTCAGGTGTGTTAACACCAGAAACTAATGATAGTTTTGTCGAAAAAAACTCTACTGAGTCTGTTGATGCAGCACCAGAAAACGAAATTGATTTGCCAGCCAAACCATTAAGTTCATACATGTGGGTTTCCACTTTATGTCTAATGATTGCCTTCGGTGGGTTTGTTTTTGGTTGGGATACAGGTACTATTTCTGGTTTTGTCAATCAATCTGATTTTAAAAAAAGATTTGGTCAAATTAGTGGTGAGGGTGAGTACTATTTATCTAAAGTCAGAACTGGTTTGATTGTTTCCATTTTCAACATTGGTTGTGCCTTTGGTTCCATCTTTTTGTCCAAATTTGATGACATGTATGGTCGTCGTATTGGTTTGATGATCATGATGTTGATTTATGTTGTTGGTATCTTGATTCAAATCACTTCATTTGACAAATGGTACCAATACTTCATCGGTAGAATTATTTCTGGTTTGGCTGTTGGTGGTATCGGTGTCATTTCTCCATTATTTATTTCAGAATCTGCTCCAAAACATATTCGTGGCTCTTTGGTTTCCTCCTACCAATTGATGATTACTTTTGGTATCTTTTTGGGGTACTGTACAAACTATGGTTCCAAGAACTATGACAACTCTGCTCAATGGAGAATTGGTTTGGGTCTATGTTTTGCATGGGCTATCTTTATGGTTATTGGTATGATTTTCATGCCAGAATCTCCACGTTACTTAATTAGAGCTAACCGTTTGGATGAAGCTCGTAAGTCATTGGCTTACTCCAACAGAGTTGGTGCTGAGGATCCATCTATTTTTGCGGAAGTCGAAGAGATTAATGCTGCTATTCTAAAAGAAGATCTTGCAGGTAAGGCCTCTTGGGGTGAATTATTCAACGGTAAACCAAAGATTTTCTATCGTGTGGTCTGTGGTGTTATGATCATGGCTTTACAACAATTGACAGGTAACAACTACTTTTTCTACTATGGTACTACTATCTTCAAGGCTGTTGGTATGAATGATTCTTTCCAAACTGCCATTGTTTTGGGTGTTGTTAACTTTGTTTCCACTATCATTTCCTTGTACACAGTTAATAAGTTGGGTGGTCGTAGATCTTTGCTTGTTGGTTGTGTTGGTATGATTATTTGCTTTGTTGTGTTTGCATCAGTTGGTGTCACAAGACTTGGTGATGTTGCAAGTGGAAATACTTCTAAGGGTGCTGGTAACTGTATGATTGTCTTTGCATGTTTCTACATTTTCTTCTTTGCAACCACATGGGGTCCATGTTGCTTCGTTGTTGTCTCTGAAATCTATCCAATTAGAATCAAGTCAAAGGCTATGGGTCTTGCTACTGCTGCTAACTGGTTATGGGGTTTTTTGATTTCTTTCTTTACTCCATTCATTACTGGTGCTATTAACTTTTACTATGGTTATGTGTTTACTGGTTGTCTAGTCTTTGCATTGTTCTTTGTTTATTTCACCATTCCACACACAGGTGATTTGAGTTTGGAAGAAGTTGATGAAATGTATGCTTCTGGTGTTAAACCATGGCTATCTGCTAACTGGAAGCCAAGTCACAAATTTTCTCAAGAACAAGCTTTTGACAAGGCTCAAACCAAACAATTGGAAGACGCTGAAGCTTCCGAAGAACAAATTTCCAACAACTAAGTTGTTGTTTCATGATGAATTAACGAATTGTTTAATATTATACCCTATTAGGTTTTGTTTTTGATGATCAGTCTTTGTTTTATTATTTACAGAATAAACTTCATTTTTGCATACTATTAAAAAGTGTAGCTATTTAAAACTTTAAAAGTTATTGATAAGATATAGTCTCGTTATCCTTCAACAGATTCAGTAAAGAAGCAATTGTAAACTCGGTACTTTTATAAGGCGTTTTCAGAGATGATGAATCAGTAATAGGCAAAGGTGAATTGATATTTTCAAAGGATGAAATTCTCTTGATTGGATGTTCAAAGTTTGCCAATTGTAATTTCAAATCAGAGATTTCTTCATTAGCTTGACTTAACTTTGTTTGATATTCATTCACTAAACGAGAAGTATAGTTATTCAATTCCAAAACATTCTGAATCAACTTCTGATCTAGTTTTATTTTGTCCTGCGCTTGGTTATAAAGTTTGAAATGATAATCAACCAAATAATTCCAATCTGTTGGAGTAACAGCTTTCTTATCTTTTATCCAAGATTTCAATTCATATGGTGTATATGTGGTTGATGATTTGCAATCATCAGTTATTTGTTTAATCAACGAATCAGTTTCCTTGATCTTCTCAACCAAAGTTTCTTCAGTGTTTATGGAAGATGCTGAAGTAGAATAGTCCATAACTCTTTGGGACAAAACTGGCGATTTGTAACCAGAACTTGTTGGTTTCTTAACAATCACACTGGTTCGTCTAGTTTCATCTAATCTTGTTAAGTTGGTAGATTCACCAGTCTGTGGATACAGTGACCCCTTTCTAACAATATTAGAATTTTCTTTTGTATCTTCACCACCGTCATCATCCAGAGAATGAAAAACATCAATCAATTGATAAGCACCAGATTCAACAGCATCAGGTTTCAGATAACTATTCAGAGATCTCACAATAGACATAGCACCGACATCTTTTGAAGTGGAAGAGTTTCGTCTTGGTGAAGACTTGTATTTAGGAGAAGTACCATAAGCTTTAACAGTTGATACAGATGATGGTCTAGATCTACCAGCTCTCAATGACAATGCTTTATCTTCATTTGCAGTTTTTGGCCCAGTGTGTTGAATAAAGGAGAGAGTTGGCTGGGCATAGCTTGGAAGAAAATTAGCACCACGATCTGGAGAAGAGTTGAGAGTTTTAACTGAATTTCTTGATGGTGGATGACTTGAAGTCCTAGCTCTTGCAAACCTAAATGAACCAGCTCTGGAATTGCAACGTGAATCAGCCATTCTGAGTCAACCCAAAGTCAATTAAAAACCAAACAAAAGGTCACACAATAACAAAACGTTAAAGGCAATCACAAATATTTCAGCTCTCTTTAATCTTTCTGGAATTTTTTTATTAGTTAATATAATCTTCAACTTTTGTGACACAAAAAGTCTTGACTATTCATTTAGAAGAAGACATAAAACACAACACAAAAACAGTATATGTAGCATACTGCAATATAATCTCAAAAAGGATTCAAAATACTGAAATTTGTGAGTCTGACATCTGTATCTGGAATCTGACTGTTGACATCAATGATCATCATTTAAAACTGTAATTTGTAACCTTCAGCATTGAAATAATGTCCAGTGAAATGTTTCAGGGAAACAGAGTAGATCAATTTAAAACCACCAAACCCGACTGAATAAAAGCAAATACACCAAAACCAATTTCCAAAAACCAGTTACCAGTGATTCATCATTCATGAATCATGAATAATGAGCAATATACACCACCATGGTCCACATCAACTGTCTCTTCTTCATAATCTTCGCTTCACTGATGAGTCGTGGCCTCGACCAAAAAGTTGGGAAAATTTTTACTTTTGATGCAACAACAAAAGATAGAGTCATGGTTGAGTAGACCAACTCTTTTGTTTCTTTCCTTTTGATTGTTCTGTGACTCAAGAAGAGACTCTCGGTGTTGTGAGGTGAATGCTATTTACTAGAAACTATTTATATTTATCCAGATACGCCACTTTTGTTCCGTCAATTTCACATCTGTTGAAGAGAAGATTTGCATCAGCATCAAGAATATCAAGAAAAGAACATACAAGTCAACAATTAACAATACAAACAAAAACCATGCCTGCTTCTGTCATTTCCCAATCTCTGGCCAAGTTGTCATTGAAAGAACCAGCCACTTTTGAAGGTTCTTATCCAGACTTCAACACTGTTGATTTGTTGCGTAATTACATCACTGAAGAATTGTCCAAAATCTCTGGTGTTGACACAGCGTTAATTTTCCCAGCTCTAGAATGGACCAACACTTTGGAGCGTGGTGATTTGTTAATCCCAGTCCCAAGATTGCGTATCAAGGGTGCCAAACCACAAGAATTGGCTCAAGAATGGGCTGAAAAATTCCCATTGGGCGAATACTTGTCCAAGGTTGAAGGCAATGGTCCATTCATTCAATTCTTCTTCAACCCACAATTTTTGTTCAATGTTGTCATTAAGGATATCTTGACAAGAAAGAAGGATTATGGTTCTTTCCCAATTGGTGAAGGTAAAAAGTTGATTGTTGAATTTTCCTCTCCAAACATTGCTAAACCATTCCATGCTGGTCACTTGCGTTCCACTATTATTGGTGGGTTCTTGTCCAATTTGTATGAAAAGTTGGGCTGGGATGTTACTCGTATCAACTACTTGGGTGATTGGGGTAAGCAATTCGGTTTACTAGCTGTTGGTTTTGATAGATACGGTGACGAAGAATTGTTGAAGACTGACCCAATTAAGCATTTGTTTGATGTTTATGTTCGTGTTAACCAAGATATTGAAAAAGAAGGTGATTCTCTACCAGAATCTGAATCCACCAACGGTTTGGCCCGTGCTTATTTCAAGAGAATGGAAGATGGTGATGAAGAAGCTTTAAAGATCTGGAAGAGATTCCGTGAATTGTCCATTGAGAAGTACATTGACACCTACAAGCGTTTGAACATTAAATATGATGTTTACTCTGGTGAATCTCAAGTTTCTCAAAAATTGATGAATGAAGTTTTGGAAATCTTTAAGGAAAAAGGTTTGACACATGAAGATAAAGGTGCTGTTTTAATTGACTTGAAAAAATTCAACAAGAAGTTGGGTAAATGTATTGTTCAAAAATCCGATGGTACCACTTTGTACTTGACCAGAGATGTTGGTGAAGCTATTCAACGTCAAGAAAAGTACCACTTTGACAAGATGATTTATGTTATTGCATCTCAACAAGATTTACATGTTGCTCAATTCTTTGAAATCCTAAAGCAAATGGGCTTCGAATGGGCTAAAAATTTGCAACATATTAACTTTGGTATGGTTCAAGGTATGTCCACTAGAAAGGGGACTGTTGTCTTTTTAGATAACATCTTGGAAGAAACCAAGGAAAAGATGCACGAAGTTATGAAGAAGAATGAAGCCAAATATGCTCAAATTGAAAACCCAGAGGAAGTTGCAGACTTGGTTGGTATTTCTGCTGTTATGATCCAAGATATGCAAGCTAAACGTATCAACAACTATGAATTCAA
>JAJLVX010000502.1:0-24743 GCA_030564525.1 Liangdongia berthetii | reverse complement strand
CAACAACAAGGACTTGGAAGTTTATTGGCATTCAACCAAAATGTTGTCAATTTACAACAACAACACCAACAACACCAAATTTCCCAAGCACAACAGACTCAACAAACTCAGCAAACTCAACCAAATCAACAAAGTCCACAGAACCATCATCAAATGCCAAATTCACAAGTCACAGTCTCCGGTGCAAACCTGCCGACAACTACTTTATTGAATAACACTGCTGATCATCCTTCAAATATCACGGGCTTGGAATTTGATGCTTCTCCTGGCCAACTATCTGGTGATCCTATGAATGAATACTTTAACATGCATAATGTGTATTCTACTGATCAACAAGATGGATTTTTTCCAATGGTTAATGAAGTTTTGAGTGGTGCTGGAATGGAGAATGGTAGTGGTACTGGTGGTGCTGAATCTAATAACTCTAATGATCCATACATGCACTCTAGTACTAGTGTTGTTCATTAATAGTACAGTTCTTGTGTGCTATGTTTTTTTTTGTTCTTCGACTAATTTCTTAAAGAAAATTATAAAACCCCAAAAAAAAATTACTTTACTAATTATTTTTATTATATTGACTCTTTTTATTGTTATATTATTGTCTTAATTAATATTATGTGTTGTAACTGTTTATTGTATTCTGTATTCTGTATTCTGTGTAGAGATTTTATGGGCATTGAGAGTTCTACGTCTAATCATGACTCGCTAAGTTTGAAAAAGATAATAATAACAATAATCATACTATGTATTAAAGTGTAAATAAAACTATTTAGTAGAACCTTCTGTACCATGAGCATAACAAATACACTTCAATTGACCATCTTCACCACCCAAAATAAAGCAATCTTCTGAAAACTCTACAAAAACGGATGAATCTTGTTTCAACTCACTGATAATATTTTTCATATCATCATAATAGTTAAGCTCATTAACAAGTTCTAAATCATCACCTTTCAAACGATAAATTGTGACATCACCTTGATCCGATACCAATGCGACAAGGTCCTCGAAAGATTTGATTGAAGTGAAAGAACCTGAAACATTTGTGAATGATGACAATCCCTTTGAATAAAGATGTAACTTTGAGCCATCGTAAATCAATGTATGGCTACCAATGACGGCAAGTTGTTTGATTGAATCAATGGAATCACCTAGAGTATAAGTTTGTTCTTTCTTACCAGAGAAATCATTAAAGGAAACGCCAAATTGTTGTGAAGCAATTATAAATGCATTTTCATCAACCACAGTGACATCACCAGCTTCTTTCACTTCAATCGTCTTTGTATTCAGTTTGATTATCTTCTTGTTGATATTGAGATCAACAATTTCTGCATGATCCTTATAATTCATCAACAACTTGCCATTGCCATTAGTACCAACATAAAGAGGAGCTTTCTTTGGATTAAAGTCATAATTACCTTTGAACAACGTCTGTTTCATATCCCAAAACTTGAGAGATTTAGAGGTTTGTGTAAAGAAATGCTCGTCATCAATCCATTCAATTTTCAAAATTTGTTCAGGTTCTCCAGAAAACTTTCTTATCGGTTTCATTTGGTTTTTATCATTTTCCAAATCAGATAAATCCCATAGTTTGATATTATGATCAGAAGAAGCACTTAATAAGTAATGACCACGAGCAGCCAAAGCAGAAATAGCACCAACATGACCTCTAATCAACACTTTAGAAGCAATATCAAGCCCAGATTTATTCGAATGTGGAGTGAAATCTGATGGTTTTGATGATGGTTTTGCACTGTTCTTATTACTCTTATTCTTCTTATCATTCTTATTGTCATTCTTATTGTCATTCTTATTATCATTCTTATTAATATTCTTATTATCATCATCATCCTCATCAGCACCGATAACAGTTTCATTATCATCTTCAACTTCTCTGGTTATTGGATCAAATTTTTCATTGGTATTAGATTCTGGTGATGGGACATTATGTGATTCAGGTGGTGTTGGGTATGATTCAGCACCAGCACCAGCACCAGCACCAGCACCTTTATCAATGATTTCATTATCATCATCCTTTTTGATACCGCCAGCAGCACCAATATCTAACAATTCTTGCTGGGATTGGAATTGTTGGAATTGTTGTTGATTGTTTGATTGAGTAACGGAATGGACATCATGTTCTGTTGTAATCAGTGGCTGAGTCCCAATCACTTGTAAATCAGGATTATTCAACGATTGGTGGTTCAACAAGAACGCAATCTGTTGCATGTTATCTTTCAACTTTTCCCTAGCTTCCTTCAATGGGTCTAGATCAATCTCCCTGATCAGTGGAGCATCAAAAGAAATATTGCTTTGTTTCCCCTTATTCCTATTCAATTCTCTGAGTTTGTTATTCTGTTCCTTTAAACTCTTGTTTTCAGCCTCCAGCTTTGCAACTTTAGCTTCTAGTTCACCCTTTTGCGCCATCCATTCTGTTCTAAACTTTTCATTTCTGTTGAACTCTCCCTGGAGGTAGTGAATGACACCAGGAAGTGAGTATTGCTGCTCCATCTCTATCTTATAAAAATGCTGGTTTACTGGCCAATTGGTGGTCTATCGGTGTGGTTTGATGGTGGATTATGGAGTGGTTGGTTGGTTGGTGGTTTGTTTTGTTTGTTTTAATTTTCTTTGATCTCCTGGTAGAAACACATTCGATATCCAAAGTGGAAGAACACAAAGTTAAGGTGGTGATCCAGGGGGAATCTGAGTGTGTGGATGGCAGGAGTGTTTTCTGGTGGCTGCGATGGTTATATTACTCTTTTTTGGGGTGGTTTTGACCATGTTTTTTCACCTATAATTAAATTATGATCACTTCTATATATTCAAAACAACAAAGATTATAAAATATAAAACTATACACGAGGAATCTTGTTAATTGTACACACAGGCTGGTATTCCTACTATTCACAGTCCATAAAGCATTTTGCTATAGTGTTCTTGTTTTGTTTCTGATATGAAGAAAGTGATATAAGGAAGGAAAGAAAACAAATTAAATTATCAATATTAACAAACCCAGTCAATGGATCTCATACACAACTTATTTTTATTCCTCCTTGACACCACCAGAACCAGCCTTTTCAGCTTGTTCGATAGAGTGCTTATCAGTCTTGATTTCGTTGGAAGCACCACCAAACCCACCAAACAAACTTGGGGCTTGGAAAGGTCTCTTCAAGTCACCACTGGCTGGATGGCCAAACAAGTGGATCTTGACAATGTTGGACTCCAAGGCAGACTTGACTGGGGAGATGGATTGCATCAACAGAGGGTTGGTGTACTTCATGTACAGATGCATAAAGGCCATCATGGCAATACCACTGTACATACCCTTGATGGCGGATTGGACCTGCTTCAAATCGTACTCCTTGACAGTGGTAACCTCCAGCTTACCTTCAGTCTCACCAGCCATTGTGTTTGGAGGAGCAACGTACTTCAAGGTGGTCATGTCGTTTTTCTTCTTGATGATTTGTTGGACATACAAGTAGATTGCAAAAGTGATGGCGGTGGCAGAGATGTATAGCGCACGGACGTAGAACTTGATGGTTGGGTCCTCAAAGTCCAACTTCTTGGACACTTGCATCATGACACCCATGATGATCAGGTTGGTAACGGCTGGGTTCATCTTTGCTGGCAGTTGTGTGGTCTTATCTGGCTATTTGGCTTAGTTTGTTGAGTTGGTACCGTTGATGTTGTTCAGTTTTTTCACTGAAAATTCTCGACAATTTCGAAAAAAGTTTATCGAGATGGCAGAAAAAGAAACGGACAGGTTGAAACTTCAGCACGATGAGTTGTAATTTGGAGAGTGATGAGGTATGACGGATGTGTTGGTGGGGGTGGATGGTATTTATAAGGCTCCGTTGTGTAAATCTCTCTTTATCCCTTTTTTCCTCGTCTTTCTGAGACAGAAAACGAGTATTTTGTTATACGAGAAGAGTCTACGGCATGTGATTGATTGCATCCTTATCGTATCGATCGGTTCTTCAAAATGAAGTGTTTTAAATCAGAACAGAAGCATTAAACAGTGCTGTTTGTACTCATCATGGTGACTTTGAGGCATTCCATTCCCTCCGATACCCTTTTTAATGCTTTCTTGATCTTACTCTTTCATATTATCATCTCTATTTAATGATCTAGATCTTCTCAACTTTACTAGAAACATAATTAATGATATAACTTCATATGATCGTAAAGAAAACAAATTAAATATATATCCAAGTACTGATTATTATTTCATCTTTCATTTAATATTACTCTTCACACTGCGCATAATTGTCTTTATAACTCTATTAATTAGTACTTATCTGACGTGCATCACTATGCATTCTCATTAACCTACAATCAAACGAATCCAAATCTTTACAAGTCATGAATATTGTTCCAAATCAACTCTATAAATCATAGATATTCTTTGGTTTCAAATTTTAATTCAACAATCAACCCCAAGGATTAACTTCCATTTCATCAGGTGCACCCCAATCACGATGCACCAGTGAACTTGGCATACGTAACTCTTTAAACAATTCATCATCCTTATTGTTGACAATACCATTTTGGCCTTCACCATTTCCATATCCATGCTCATGTCCATTTGCATCATCATCTTCATTATCTCCTTCCTCGTCGTCTTCCCCATCTTCATCACCCTCTTTATTGTGCTCTTCATTTATACGTTCTTGTTCACTAGTCTTTTGATCATGAATCTCATCAATAGTGTCCAAAATCTCATATGGCAATAATGGTTGATATTTTAATGATTGTTTCTTGTTAACACCGCCTAAGCCAGCACCATATTGTGAAACCAATTCTTGAACAGTTGGCAAAGCAACAGGAAAGGCGTATTCAGAGTTTAAATACACATTATCCTTTGATGAATAATTCATACCAGAAACATGTTGGTCTTCATTCTTAGTCTTGGCCACTATTCTTTGACGAAGTGGTTTGGCAAATTTTTCTTCATCAATTTCATATCTATATTTATCAATACTCTTCAACAATTGAACACTATTTAAATAGCGTAGATTGCTTAAAATATTAGATAACCCATCATCGTCTAATGAACTAAAGCATTGCAACCATTGTAACAATTCAAATAATGGCTCAAAATGTAATTTCATAATGGAAAACAAATTGTTATGATAAAATGCCAGATCTAATGGATCATTAATATCACCTTTATATCTTAAAACATCACGCAAAGTAATCATTGGTTGATCACCACCACCTTCAACTTTCCCAATCAAAGTGTATGGGAACTCTCTTAACAAATAATCATCTATCCCAGGTAACACTGGGTTCTTATTATTGGATCTTACCCAATCTTCAATACCACTAATGTTCAATCTTAATTGAATAGCCTTGGCTCTCGAAAAATACTTCTTTTGCGACATGATTCGGTTGAATATTGTGCATGATAACCAATAAAACACACAGGATAATGTTTGTTGCGTGATCAATGCACTCACATCATGTAGTTGTAACACATATAACAATGCCCCTAAAGTTTGTGTGATCTTAATTGGTGATGGCTTCAATTGTTGCTTGACAGAAGGTGGATATAACATCAAATAAATCTCATCATATGTGGATTTTGGTTGATGCTTCTTCTTAAAAAAATTCCAATCATTCTTGTATAAAGTGCTTGAAATGTCTGGAATATTGGTATAGTTCATTATGCAATCATCTAATAAATCATTCAATCTGAATTTAATAGAATTGGTCAATTCAATAATTAAAGAATGTAAAGTCGTGATCAAATCTTGTAATAGTTTTGGGTATCTTTTGAAAAACCCATCATCACGGCATAAATAATAATACACAAAATTAACAACAGATAACCAATAACTTTGTAAAACAATATCACCTTGACTTTGTACACTAGCAATACCACTTTTCGAAACGGTATTTGACCGAATTCTTGTAAATGTCAAACTTAAAAAGTTATCAACCAAAGTATCACTATCCTTAACATGATCAGCATAACGAACACATTGGAAAATAACAGCAGCTGGATATGTCGTCTTATGACTATATTTATCATTAAATGTGAAAATCAAATCAAGAATATCTGGAATGTCATAATCTGCAAACTTGATGTATTGATTCTTTAATAATTTATTCCAATCAAATTCTTCTTCAAATAATGAACTTGAGCTAACAAAAGCCCCAGAATCTTGATATAACCCAGATCCTCCTTGATTATCATCTTCATCGTGTAAATTTAACCCAGCAGTTTGTAATCTAATACTATTCAACAATTTGTCATCGGTATCATCAGCATTAGGCAGCAAAGTACTCTGATTATAAAACCCATCCTCTTCTTCCTCCTTCGCATGGCGTTTCTTATGTTCTTCAAGCAATCCATGTTCTTCAAAAAACTCATACAGTTCAGAATCTGGTGTGATTAAATCAAAGGCACTGGTCCCATTCTTCCCCTTGGCCTCCAAATCAGCTCCATGGTTCAACAATTCAATAATGATCGGCTTGTTCTTCAAATAAACAGCCCACATCAACGGTGTGTATCCAAACAGTGCGTCTGGCTCGTTCAACACGTCACTTGATTTGCTCAACAGGATTTCTGTGACCTTTTCATTGTTAAAGGCAATGGCATAATCCAAGGGCAATAACCCACTATTGTCCTTCTCAGTCAGATATTTGATATTCTCAGGGTCTGATAATAATTTTGTCAACTC
The DNA here is from genome assembly GCA_030564525.1 of Liangdongia berthetii. Classification (NCBI taxonomy): domain Eukaryota; kingdom Fungi; phylum Ascomycota; class Saccharomycetes; order Phaffomycetales; family Wickerhamomycetaceae; genus Liangdongia; species Liangdongia berthetii. Next base: position 18,057 of record JAJLVX010000502.1, on the reverse strand, counting down.
TTCAACATCTCCATCAGCAGCAGCAAGACAAATATCAATCAATGGTGATGATGAATTTGTTGATTGCAACAACGTCAATGCCTTCTTTGCTGTCTGCAACTGGGACATTTTCACATCAATTCCTCCAAACGTTGAGGAAACTGCCTGCACAGCAGACCATGGGTCAATCTCCATTATCTAATTGAACAGGTACTAATACAAAGTAAAGATGGTTAGTGTGTATTTTTTTCAAGAAACTGTCCTATTCATAACTTAACTTTAAACCTACTAAAAGATTTCCCTTTCCCAGACGAGAAAACCGGGTGTGTCGCAACCGCTTTTAGACTTCCTGATTAGGAATCAAAAGTGGTTTACGGTCTACATTAAATTTGATTAGTGGCACTTTTATTCAATGTTTCAACAAGGTCAGTGGTCAGTAGCTTGATTATTATCTTCTTCATCCTGTTCATGTTTCAGATCATCACTGATATTTGGTCTTTCTAGAATTGACTTGATTGGCATAGGAGAATCTGGTTTGTCTGGTGCAGTAGGTTGTTGTGATTCATCGCCTTCAGTTTTTTGAGATGATCTAAACGATAATGAAAACTTTTTAGCAGGTTTGAACAAGGTGGAAAACTTTGAGCTATGTTGTTCATTTTCAGGCTTTTCTAGTGCAAACTTTACTGTTCTTTGTTTTGGGGGATCTTTATGAAATGTCTCATTCGGACCATTCAGATCATTAATAGCATTAGAATCATTATTATCATCATTATCATCGACAGGTGTTGGATTAACTTCCTTTTTCCTCCAAAATGCAAATGAGTTGCTATTTTTTAATGTTTGCTTCAACGCAGTTCTTTTATTCTTTTCCTTCTCCGTGAGCAATGGAGTAGGAACAAAGTCTGTCAACGATTTGTTCATAAACTTTGCAGAAAGTAAACTACCTAATGAATCACTTTCAGAAATAAAAGAACCCTTTGAAATTGGTGGTTTATTATAATAAAACAAATCGTTAGAGCGATTTCTTGTAGATTCAATAATTTTTTTCGCATCAAGGGCATCAGTTGTCAAAATATCATTTGATTTGGGTAATGTTAAATCTTGACTTGCAACAGCAGCAGCATACCCTTCCAAAGATTTCCCAGACTCCCAAGAAAAATCAGATTTTATTCTTTTACCATGAACAAAGTGTGATTTGTCATTCTGTAAATTATCATTATGTGGTTTAATAAAAGACTTGCTCCAGCTCAATCTATTGTGGTTCTCATTTAAATCTTGTTTCGAGTTCGTACCATTATCCTCCAGTTCTTTCTCTTTATGAAGATCACCAAGTTTAGATGTATCTTTCTTTGATCCATCCTCATCGTTGTAGTTGTGTTTCTTGGATAAGTATGATGACTTAAAAGAGTACCTTTTGTTAAATTTGAGTTTTTGTTGTACCGGCTGGCTTTGTAATTCTTCTTCGTGTTTTTGTTCTTGTTCTTGTTTTTGTTCTTGCTCTTGTTCATGGTTATGGTTATGTTCAGGTTCATATGAAGAATCTCTAGTTTGCTTCTGTCTAATTGATGGGAAACGATTTTTAACCCTCCTCTCACTAAAGTCATTTGTTGATGGTACCGATGGAACAGAACCTGGACCTTTCTTGGGTGTCTCTGTAATTTGTTCTTCTTTTCCTTTTCCTTCTTTTTCTTTTGATTTTGAAATCTCAGTTTCTTCATATAACTTTGTTCTTGTTGTTTCTGATATAGATGCATCATGGTTTCTTTCATCAAAGTGGGTTATTGGGGCTATGCAATTGGTGTCATAATCTTCAATTTGATGGTGTTGTTCTTGTTGATCACCACCAGCCACTGTACATGGACCGACATCACGAACATCATTCACACAGTCTTGGTCGTTACTCTTTTTGATGTTTTCTTTCTGTTTTTGCTTCAGTTCTGGCTTCATTTTTGCTGCAAGCTTTTGAATTAGTCCAAATGAAAATTTACTGCTTGTCAGAGGGCGCTTTAATTGAGCAGCAGTGGTTGCTTGTTCTGTCTCTGTCAATATATTCCCTGTGGTCAAGGATGTCATAGCACCTGCGGTTAGCCCGAAACCATTACCCATTGAATAATTGTACATGTCATTTATCTCATCAGAAAAATTATCATCCAACTCCAATGCATCATCTAATTTCTTTATCCAATCTTCTCGCAATTCTAAAATGGCCCTGGTGTCAATTTGATCTATAGGAGTCGCAACTTTAGCAAAGTCAATAACGGAACCCACTTCTAAAATACTGCTTCCTTTTGATTTTATTACATCCACTTCCAACGGACAATGATCACTTTCAAAAGTTTCATGAGCTTCATATGCTTCATTAGTGTCAGCTAACCTGTTTAAACCTTCAGCTTGGGTTTTTGAAGAGGAGTCAGGCATCAGAACTAAAGAAGAATTTAAATCAATATCAGCAAATTCTGCATCTATGCCATCTATACGTTCATCAACAATATTTCTTTCATCACCATTTACATTTTTGTCATTTAATGAAATCATAGAGTTTAAGTTGAATGAAGATTTAAGACCTTCAATATCATCATCCCGTTGTGTTTCATTATCAGCTTGAACTTCTCTTGTAATATTGTTGTTCTCATGTATGTTTTCCAAATCAAGAGGTAAACTCTTAATATCTGACGTTTCCATGGTATGTTTTGTTATATAACTTGAATATTCATTATTCTCGTTAATGACTATGTCCTCGCTGTTAATTGATTTAACATTTTCAACCTCAACCTCAGGATCTCTTGTTTCATATTGATAATGCAATTCATCAGTAATAAATCTTTCCATATTGTCACAAGTTGGAGTTTTCAAACCAAGGTTTGATTGTGAGTTTGGCAACACAGAAGAAACGACATTAGAAAGCCTTTGTTGTGTCATTGATTCAGTAAGGATGTTGAAATGTTCATTTTCCTGAACACTTGATGAATCATTAACATTAATGTCGTTCAAGGACTCTGTTTCTTGTTCAGAGAAGGAAAAATGAAATGACTCTGGGAATACTTGATCACCAACGCTAGCAGTAAATGGATTTTGTTGGACATTACTCAACTCGTCAAGAGAAGCATTTTGTGGTTGATAATTTTCATTTTGCTTAGATTTCTCTTCTATATTAGTAACCACATACTCTTCTTCTTCTCCTCCTTTGATAAATTGCTCAACATCACCATTAAGCTCTCCATCTTTTGATGATCTCTCTGTGTTGATTAAACCGTAATCATTCAGTTCAGTTTGACTCTTACTTCCAGAGTGAACATCGATAGGTGTAGTAGCTGGTGGTTTCGGAATAATAACCTCAGGAATGGTATCACCCTCATATGTATTACCTTTTTCTTGGGTAATAACGACAAGTTCAACGCCATCTTTTTGGTTGTCATTTATTATCTCTGTTGAAGTTTCTTCTGGAATAGCACTAGATTGATTTTCAACAAACAGGTCCTTCTTTTCCCCATTAACCAGTAATATGGATTTTTCAACCTTAATATCACTCAACAATGAAGTTATAATATCATCATTACTGTCCACGTCTTGGGTTTGATTGGTGGGTGGAGAAGACATGGTTAATTACCAACACAAAAGCAGCTTGTTTATATCTTTAAAATGATGAAGCAAACACCTCCAAGCACAGAAACAATGAAGGCTTGTTTCGTTCAATGTAAATTCCTTGACTCACAACATATCATATATCATTGTCTTAAACATCGAAAAAAGCACAAATAGCATTTTCATGCAACCACAAAGACAATTTAATTCATGTTGTTTATTTTAGTTTATGTGCCAGATATCTGCATCCTCGGAATTGATCACGTGATGATGGTTCACCTCGGAAGTTAGATCAAAAAAAGAAACAATACAAAATTATGGGATAAAATATAATTGATTAACTTGAAACAACAATCCAATAATCAATTCAACTTCTTCATTCGGTTTGTATTGGTGATCTTGTATCTTATTAAATACAGGTCTTTTTGCATAACTTCAACACATCATAGACGTGTGACTCACTTGGTGATATTCATATTATATACACACTATTTATCGATAATGCTATATTCAAATATTGTGACAGTGCTTGCCGTCGCATTGTGTTCCATTCCAACGTCATCAGCGGCAACTATACCTGAAGCCGAAGTATTAAAGAGATCCATTGAAAGAGTCACTTCCGATATATTTGGTAATATTATTCCATATGCTTCGTCTTCAGATGATAAGGAGGCAACGAAGAAGAGCACCGATGATGATAGTTCGGATAATGCTGGATCAAAAGAGCCAAAACTAAGTCCATGTTCAGCAATCCATCCTTTGACTAATGGGTTTTATGATTTAAGTGATTTAAGTTCTATTAACAAGGAGAATATTGTCGGTTGGGTTGCTAAAGGTTATGATTATCATGCAAACTTCACATTGGGAGTATGTTCTTCTCCATTAAAGCCAAGTACTGAATTGAATAATAATAAGCAAGATTCACATTATAAATTGAACTCATCAGAGGTTGGTGGGTATTATACAGATGTCAATGGTGATAAATTTTCCATTGGTAATTTCAACACCACACCGGTCTTTAGAGGTAAGAAGTTGACATTGACATATACCAATGGTAGTTATTGTCCAAACGGTATTGATAAAAAATCCACAATTTTATCATTTGCTTGTGATCGTGAAATTTTACAAAAGGCCACTGTTTCATTTGTTGGTGTGTTACACGATTGTGATTATTTCTTTGAAGTTCGAACAGTTCATGCCTGTCCAACTGCGCAGAAGGCTGATAATTTAGCATTGATTTGGATTTTCTTATTCATGTATGATATTTTATTTTATGTTTTGTTTGAAATGAATTGAATTGATTATTAACATTGAAATTTAGCTTTTTGGCTGCATTGTTAGTTTATTGTTCTGGTGGGTTCTTGTACAAGAGAATTGTGTTGAATCGTCGTGGTTGGAGTCAACTACCCAGTTATGGTTTAGGGTCAAAGGTTTCCAGTGCTTTGTCTAATAACGTAAGTAACAGTTACACTGATTAATTTGATTGTTTATCAGTGATATTAATCATTTTCTCGAAAACTTTAGTGGTCTAGAAGAAACTCTAGAAGTGGAGCAATAAATTTGCAAAGTGATAGATTTGGGTTCATTGATGATCAGAATGATTTATTGGATTCTTTAGATGGTAATTAAATAAATAAATACATACAACATAATATGCTAAGGAAGGGAGGTTATGGTGCTCTTTACAAAATACAACATACAATACATATATAATCATCTATAACAATGATAATTGTATTGTCACTTGCAGTATAAAGTATATACCTGCATAAATCTGATCCATCTAATTTTAGTGATCATTTACCTAATCACAAATTAGGGTTAGTAACAATTAACTAAATTTCGCAGTCACAATTCTCCCGAAAGAGGCAATTCCTTACTAACCCTAACTAGTAACAACTAATTTGTCAGTAGGGTAACTATTTTTATCCACCGGGTAATTCTGCCAACTAAATTAAATTTTGCCACTCGGGCAAATCAGAAGATGATATGAAAAAAAAAAAATTTTTTGCTCTTTTTTTTCTTTTACTTTCACATCAGATACATCACTTAATTTAAAATGGTAAGTACTATTAGGCATTTAATAGTTTGATGGGTGTTTAGAATGGCTTTTATGATGTCTGGATAATGTGTTCATGAGTTTATACAGTTTGAATTGTTTCAAATCTGAAGTTTTATTCAAATTCATGGAATATTTTTACTGCCAGCTCATCACTTCCAAAAAAAGTTTTTTTAGAACCCCAATGGCTATTAAACAACAACAAACAACATGATCCACTAACAAATGTTATAGGGTAAGGAAAAGAAACACGTTAACGTCGTCGTTATTGGTCACGTCGATTCTGGTAAGTCTACTACTACTGGTCACTTGATTTTCAAGTGTGGTGGTATTGACAAGAGAACCATCGAAAAGTTTGAAAAGGAAGCCGCTGAATTGGGTAAGGGTTCTTTCAAGTACGCTTGGGTCTTGGATAAGCTAAAAGCGGAAAGAGAAAGAGGTATCACCATCGATATCGCTTTGTGGAAGTTCGAAACTCCAAAGTACCACGTTACCGTTATCGATGCTCCAGGTCACAGAGATTTCATCAAGAACATGATTACTGGTACCTCCCAAGCTGATTGTGCTATCTTGATTATCGCTGGTGGTATCGGTGAATTCGAAGCTGGTATCTCCAAGGATGGTCAAACCAGAGAACACGCTTTGTTGGCTTACACCTTGGGTGTTAAGCAATTGATTGTTGCTATCAACAAGATGGATTCCGTTAAGTGGGATGAAAACCGTTTCGAAGAAATTGTCAAGGAAACCTCCAACTTTATCAAGAAGGTTGGTTACAACCCAAAGACTGTTCCATTCGTCCCAATCTCTGGTTGGAACGGTGACAACATGATTGAAGCCTCCACTAACTGTCCATGGTACAAGGGCTGGCAAAAGGAGACCAAGGCTGGTGTCGTCAAGGGTAAGACCTTGTTGGAAGCTATTGACGCTATCGAACCACCAGTCAGACCAACTGACAAGCCATTGAGATTGCCATTGCAAGATGTCTACAAGATTGGTGGTATTGGTACTGTGCCAGTCGGTAGAGTCGAAACCGGTGTCATCAAGCCAGGTATGATTGTTACCTTTGCTCCAGCTGGTGTTACCACTGAAGTCAAGTCCGTTGAAATGCATCACGAACAATTGGCTGAAGGTGTCCCAGGTGACAATGTCGGTTTCAACGTTAAGAACGTTTCCGTTAAGGAAATCCGTCGTGGTAACGTTTGTGGTGACTCCAAGAACGATCCACCAAAGGGTGCTGAATCTTTCAACGCTCAAGTTATTGTCTTGAACCACCCAGGTCAAATCTCTGCTGGTTACTCTCCAGTTTTGGATTGTCACACTGCCCACATTGCTTGTAAGTTCGATGAATTGTTGGAAAAGATTGACAGAAGAACCGGTAAGAAGATGGAAGAACATCCAAAGTTCATCAAGTCTGGTGATGCCGCTATTGTCAAGTTTGTCCCAACCAAGCCATTGTGTGTTGAAGCTTTCACTGACTACCCACCATTGGGTCGTTTCGCTGTTAGAGATATGAGACAAACCGTTGCTGTCGGTGTTATCAAGTCTGTCGTCAAGGGTGACAAGGTTGGTAAGGTCACCAAGGCTGCTGTTAAGGCTGGTAAGAAATAAGCTTGATACAATGGAGTAATTTATTGTATGTATAGTTTATTAATTAGTATCTTTGATTTAGAAGTGTAGTTTTACTAAAATACTTCGAGAACTATTGATGATACCAGTTCAATACAAGTATATCTATTGCACATCACCTCGAAAATTTCTCCTTAAGGAAACCGAGGACCCATCTTGGGTAATATTCGGACTATGCACTCTTGCATACACTTACAGATTCATAATATAAACAAAGTTAACCTTTGGTCGGTATTCATCAATTCAATTCATTGCTCTAATTGTAGAAACCTATAAAAGAAATTCAATTCTTCTACTTCGTATCAGAAACTTTACCTGACTACTTCAACGGTATCAATATCAACTCAATAAGTCCAAAGCAAAGACAACTAATTTTTCATAAACATAACAACTACCAATCATAAACCTCTTTATTTATCATTTGATATGACTGTCGTTAAACCAAACTGAATAACCTAAAGCCTAATAGTATCAACAACTTTTTAACTCCTAACGTTAATCTTTCTGACATTCAGATTCCACAAACACTTATTGGGCTCTAGCCTCTCTGTTACTTCTTAACACCAATGATAAATCATAACAGTCAGCAACTGTGAGTCTGTGACCACTGACCAGTATAATTGATAATCAACCATTGATCAATGACGATTGATGATTGATGATAGTTACACTGTACACAACTCTACAAGTCCTAACGTTAATCATTCTGACTACTTTAACGGTATCAATATCAACTCGATAACTCCAGATGGTCTACTTTCCAACACCCGTTACAGTTTACAATCATCAATGTACAATACTACAATGTACACAAATCACAAACTCTAAAACTGTTTTAACCTTTAAGTAGTAGTCAGTTCATTCATATAGGCAACTCTCCTACTGTCTACAACTTTGCTTTCCCAACAACTTTATAACGACATATTTGTGTACCTTTGCACATCGACATACTGACCAAACACCAGCTCTTAATTGCCTAAAATCATATTTACCATCGACGTACTACTTACAAGTTACTACAATCTACTCACTGCAAAATATTTTACCTCACTAGCTACTGCAACTTTGATTAGCCTGTTAGCTCTAGTTAAAACTACTACTGATATTAGTAGTAGTTCCTCTATCAAATTATATAATATATTACTAATAAATAACACCGGGTAATTTTCTTTATCATTTTCGCTCTACAAAAAAATCAAAACAACAAACTCATTGCAAGTTGAGTTTGCAACAAACCTACAACAACATTGCTGATAATTGATATTGACTACTATTGTGCTGTGTTTCTTGGAATCAAGTCGCACATATAGATATATTACTGGTAACACCTAATTTTAATGAGCGGTTAAACTGAATACTAATTTTTTTCTTTTTAAGATTGATAAATTTTGGGGGGCTTTAGTTTACACATATCTATTAAAGATATCAACCTAATCCAAAACTAAAAAGGAAAAAGCTAGATAGAAAAAACAGACAAATTATAAATAACATGTCATCAAAGAAAAAAACATTGTTGAAAGTGATCATTCTAGGTGACTCAGGTGTTGGGAAAACATCTCTAATGCAACAATTTGTTAATGGCAAATTCTCACATCAATACAAAGCAACCATTGGTGCTGATTTCTTGACAAAAGAATTGACGATAGATGACAAACCTGTCACCATGCAACTATGGGACACTGCTGGTCAAGAAAGATTTCAATCATTGGGTGTTGCATTCTATAGAGGTGCTGATTGTTGTGTTTTAGTTTATGATGTAACTAATCAAAAGTCTTTTGAAAATATTTCTTTATGGAAGGATGAATTTCTAATCCAAGCAAATATCAAAAACCCAGAAAACTTCCCATTTGTTATAATTGGTAATAAGATTGATGTTGATGATAGTAAAAAAGTTATAAGTACGAAAAAGGCTCAACAATTTGCTGCAAATTTGGGTAATTTACCTCTATTCCAAACTAGTGCTAAAGAAGCTTTGAACATTGATGAAGCTTTTGATGTCATCGCTAGAAATGCATTACAGCAAGAAGAAACTGACGAGTTTAATGATGAATTTAACGATGCCATCAACATTGAATTGGATAGCGAAAACAATGGTTGTTCTTGTTAAAACTGTGATTTTATTAATACCTTTGTTGCTTTAAACAATTAAACACAACGTTTACATTTTAAGGAGTGACTAACCATTGTATACACCATGTACACTACAAATAACACATTTTAATTGACTTGCAATAGCAAATACTATTGATAATTGTAGAAACAGTTTTACTCATGAATCACATGACCTATGCTGAGTCACGTGTATAGATTTCTGTCACGTGTATCAAAAATAAAAACAATAAATTTTTAGGCATATCAACAAAGTGTAATCACAAAGAAAACAACACATCGTTTCAAGTTATACAATAACTGTCCAATTTGCATACTCCTGCTTTTTCTGTGGGTTTAGTTTCAAGGGGAAAAGATTGGTTTTTAATTACAGCTTTATCTCTGGTGCTTTGGGTGTTGTTTTATCATTATTTTTATTGTTATTAAAAAAGGTTTCCACAACAGATAAAGATATTTCAAATCATCAATAATAGTTATCAATACGTTTGGATAGAGAGCTGTCTTCTTTTGATACTGAACTATTTTTTGGTCACAATTTAATTCTAATTTGAGATTTTAATTTGTTTGTTGTTTTTCATAAAAGTATAATCAATCTTTTTGTTTGATCTTAATCAACAACAAACTTACTTCATATTGCATCAACAAAGTTTTTTCTACAAGAAACACAAGGTTACAAAAGTTATAAAGAGAATGAGAATGATATAATTGGTTTGTTTATTTCATCATCATTTTACTACACTACTATTATAAAATTTATTCTTCATTAATTTTACAACTACAACTACAAAAACAAGTTTAACAAAAAAGTCTTTTTACAACTTACACATAGATTCAAATATTCACACAAATCAAAATGTCATCAGCACAAACACCAACATCTATCAAGGTCTTACCTTTGAACTTTATCTACTGTTCCAGAGATGATCTTATAATACTGATATCTAGAATGCTGAACTCTTTAATACGGATCAATGATAATTTCAACGATGCTTCTAATGCTTCATTATCTGCTGAAAACTTGACAAGATTCCATTCAAGAACTCCACCAGCCATTTCAGTCTACAGTTACTTGGCAAGATTGGCTCGTTATTCATCTTTAGAAAATGCTGTTCTTTTAGCTGCTGTATATTATATTGATTTGTTGTCGTCAGTTTATAAATCATTCACATTGAACTCATTGACTGTCCATAGATTTTTGCTAACAGCTACAACAGTTGGGAGTAAAGGTTTATGTGACTCATTTTGCACAAATAGTCACTATGCTAAAGTTGGTGGTATTCATGCAAATGAATTGGATATCTTGGAGAGAGAATTTTTAACAAAAGTGAATTATAGAATTTTACCCAAAGATTCAAACATTGAAAATTGTGCAAATGATTACAAGATACATGCAGCTTCTGCATCAGAAAGAAAAAAGTCCATAGAAAGTCTTGAAGATGAATTGAAGAATGAACTGAAGGAAGAAGCCAAGATGCAACACAATAACAACAATAATAACAACAACAGTAATGTCACTGCTAACAAAAATTCAGATTACAATGTTTTAGATCTGTACTACAAAAGAATGATTGCACTGATAGGTAAGGAAGTTGGAGCTGATGATAAGGAATTATGTGAGAATTACGAGTATAGATTGGGAACTGAAGAGGATAACATCAGATGTATGCATAACGTGAAAAATTTAATTAAAACAAGTCCTGATACATTGCCAGATGATATATTTATTCAAAAAGTTAGAGCCATGTTACAAGAATTGAGATTGGCCAAGGCTAGTATTGTGCAAGGTTCAGATTCAAGTGGAAGTGGATTATTACAACATCCACAAGTTGCACATATTAAATTAACAGAGATGATCACAGAAGTTCCTAAATCACCACTTAAAAGGCCCATAGAAGGTGATGTTGATTATCAACAACTGCCCAGAGTGAAAAAGAAGCAGAGTAATCAATAACTTGCATATAATTTACTATTAATATATAACTATACAAGTTGTGATGTAAAAAGGTATGATTGATAGAATATTCTTGCAGATTGAAGTTGGTTAGGGTTGGTTAGGGTTGTTAATATGCATTATCGGTTACTGACGGTACCTTTCGGTAATTGAAGGCTATGAGCGGTGTCTCGGTGCTCATAATTTTGCAAGAAAAAGTAGTTCCTTCTCAACGAGAGCGAAAGTGAATAAGCGGGAACCTTTAATTAAGCAAGCAGATAGGCAGGTAGGCAGAATGTGTCAAACACACATATTGGTTGCATTATTCTCTTGCCTTTGCTTGATTAAACGTTAGTGTTCTTTTAAATCTATGTTTAAGATTCAAAAATGGAAAATTAAAAGAGCAGTCACTTACATTCAGTATGACTCAGATTAATCATTAGTGAGAGACGTAACAGGAAAATGCATGTCAGGACTCAGCACAGATAGGTAACAAACATATTGGCCTCTCAAGAGCATAAATCATATGGTTCGAATTCATCCTAGTTGGTAAAAACCACTCGTGAGTAATTAAACTGTATCTCTATGAGTGTATCTTTTCACTCGAAGTTTATATTTACTATTCAAGAAAGTAATATAATTATGATTTTGAGAAGATTTATCCGAAGATTCAACAAAATGAGACGTCATAATTATAACGGGGTCATAATTCTTGGTTGAAAATAAACTTATAATATTAATGTAAATTATTGTGTAGAGTCTAATGAACCAAATGCCTTCTCTTCAAATTCACTCCTCGCTGTGTTATTCTATTAAAATGTATGCGTTTATGAATAATGTCTAACTAAAAATTTTCATGCAGGTGATTCATACTTTTTCGATGAGTAAAAAAAAAACGTTGTTGGACATAAAATGACTTGACTTTTACCAAACACTTTTAAAAACTTTAGAACTTTATCTTGAAAAGAATAAAAGCATATAAACTACAATGTCATTGGTATGTTCATCATTGTTTATGATGATTCATTATTCCCTTTTAATCTGAACCATTTTTTAACATCTCTTAGAAAACCACAACTCCAGCTCCAGAAGAACTAGAAGATATCAATATTATTGGTTACGAACCTCTAGTTTCTCCAGAATTGTTGCAACACGATGTCAAGCCATCCAGTGTTTCTATCAAGACTGTTGATCAAGGTAGAAAGGACGCCATTAGAGTTATCAAACAACAAGATGACAGATTGTTGGTCATTGTTGGTCCATGTTCCATCCACGATGCTGATTCTGCGATGGATTACGCCAATAGATTAAAAAAATTGAGTGAAGAATTGGAAAATGAATTGGTTGTTATCATGAGAGCTTACCTAGAAAAGCCAAGAACCACCGTTGGGTGGAAGGGTTTGATCAATGATCCAGAAATCAACTCCACCTTTAACATTAACAAAGGTCTAAAGATCTCCAGACAATTGTTCTGTGACTTGACTAACAAGGGTATTCCAATCGCTTCTGAAATGTTGGACACTGTTTCTCCCCAATTCTTGGCTGACTTGTTGTCATTTGGTGCTATTGGTGCCAGAACCACCGAATCCCAATTGCACAGAGAATTGGCCTCTGGTTTGTCCTTCCCAATTGGTTTCAAGAATGGTACCGATGGTACTTTGGATGTTGCCATCGATGCTGTCCAAGCTGCTTCAGCTCCACATCACTTCATGGGCGTTACAAAGCATGGTATTGCTGCTATCACCTCCACCAGAGGTAACGAAAACTGTTTTGTCATCCTAAGAGGTGGTAAGCAAGGTACAAACTACGACGAAGCTTCCATCAAGGCTGCCAAGTCCAAGTTGCCAGAAGGTGGTGTCATAATGGTTGACTGTTCTCACGGTAACTCCAACAAGGATTACAAGAACCAACCAATCGTTTCCAAGGAAGTTGCCAGACAAGTTGCCAACGGTGAAGACAAGATCATTGGTGTCATGATTGAATCCAACATCAACGAAGGTAAGCAATCTGTTCCAAAGGAAGGTAGATCCGGTCTAAAATACGGTGTCTCCATCACTGATGCTTGTGTCAGTTGGGAAACAACTGTTTCTATGCTAACAGAATTGGCTAATGCTGTCAAGGCTAGAAGAGCTCTAAATAAATAAGTGTTATAAAACAAAAAAAGAACACAAGAACACAAAAAGGAGCATTGTTGATTGGCCCTGGTTGGCACTGTATAATATGTATGGTTAATGTTGTTTCTTAACCTGCTGTTTGTTGGACCTATATATGTATATAGAAATTTCTTATTTATCACTTATAAATTATACTCTAGTTTATGCCTCTTTATGCTATTTCATGTAGTTTAATGTGTTTGTCCCAATTTGGTTGTATCTCCTATTTAGGATGAAATTCAAAATGATGAATCATACTCATCAGCAAAGAGCATCATCATCCAGATAAATATTTTATTCACTTTATACTTTCTTTTAAAAAGTACAGATAAAACATATATAAGATGACTGTTGTTCACATTATTGATGTTGAGAGTGGTAATTTGCACTCTTTGCAAAATGCCATTGAATCTTTAGGTTATGAAACCCGTTTGATTAAAGAATCCAACGACCCAGAATTGGCTAATGCATCATTATTATTCTTACCTGGTGTTGGTAACTATGGCCATTTCGTACACCAAGTCAACCAAATGGGCTTTGTTGAACCAATTAAGAAATATATCTCCACTGGTAAACCGATTATGGGTATTTGTGTTGGTGAACAAGCCTTTTTCAATGGTTCTGTTGAAAGTCCTGGTGTTGAAGGTTTGCACTTTATTAATATGGGATTATCAAAATTCGATTCTTCAAACAAATCAGTTCCCCAAATTGGTTGGAACTCTGTTTCCTTATCTAATGTCGAAAAATCAAAAGTTTTATTTGATATCAACCCAAATAACAGATACTATTTTGTTCATTCTTTTGCAGCTATTTTGAATGACTCAACAAAGAAACAACTATTGGCTGATGGTTGGGATTTTGTCACCACTACTTATGGTGATGAAGAATTCATTGCTGCTATCTCTAAAGATAATATTTTTGCAACCCAATTTCACCCAGAAAAATCTGGGGAAGCTGGTTTAAAAGTTATAAAGGCCTTTTTGGAACAACGCAAATATTCTGATTCCCCAGAAATCACTAATGTTAACGATGGTTCCAATAATGGGTTGTCTAGAAGAATCATTGCATGTTTGGATGTCAGAACTAATGACAATGGTGACTTGGTTGTTACCAAGGGTGATCAATATGATGTTCGTGAAAAAGATTCTAATGGTGGTGATGTTAGAAACTTGGGTAAACCAGTTCAATTGGCTGAAAAATATTACAAACAAGGTGCTGATGAGGTCACATTTTTAAACATCACTTCTTTCAGAAACTCTCCAATCGCTGATGCTCCAATGTTGGAAGTTTTAAAAAGAGCTGCAAAGACTGTGTTTGTACCATTGACTGTTGGTGGTGGTATTAAGGATGTTGTTGACCCTGATGGAACTAAGGTCCCAGCTTTAGAAGTTGCTGGTTTGTACTTCAGATCTGGTGCTGATAAGGTCTCCATTGGTACTGATGCTGTGAATGCCGCTAAGGCTTATTATGCTAATGGTAACAAAGGTGATGGTACTTCCCCAATTGAAACCATCTCCAAAGCATATGGTGCTCAAGCGGTTGTGATATCAGTTGATCCAAAACGTGTCTATGTCAAATCGCCACAAGACACTAAGAACAAAACTATCAAGACCAAATTCCCAGGTCCAAATGGTGAAGAATACGTTTGGTACGCAACTACCATTAAAGGTGGTCGTGAAACAACTGATTTGGGTGCTTATGAACTAGTCCAAGCTTGTGAAGCTCTTGGTGCTGGTGAAATTTTACTGAATTGTATTGATAAGGATGGTTCAAACTCTGGTTATGACTTGGAATTGATAAATTTCGTCAAGTCTGCCGTTAGTATACCAGTCATTGCTTCCTCTGGTGCTGGTAAACCAGAACACTTTGCGGAAGTTTTTGAAAAGACTTCTACAGACGCTGCTTTGGGTGCTGGTATGTTCCACAGAAATGAATATACTGTTGCTCAAGTTAAAGAACATCTAAAAGAACAAGGTTTAAATGCAAGATTTGATGATGTGAATTAATATCTTCATACAATTATCCATATATATAATAACCTATAAATAGAATAGAATTTATTACAATTTTTCCAATAGAAATCTTTATATAATCTCTTATTGTTTATCTGTTTTTTAGAAAAAGAAACAATGGTGGTATCAAACATATAAATAACAAACACTATATATAATACAAATCACTCTAAAAATATTTAATCTTCTTCATCTTCAAGTTTGTCTTCTCTTTTTTCAGCTTCTTCATCTGACAACTTGACACCACCACTAACAGAGAATTGACCACCAGCACTAACTAATAGAATATCATGGTTCTGTGTAGCTGTGTTTTTGATTCTAGTTGGAGTTTCAATATCTTCACCAGCTGGACCAAGACCAACAGCATATGTTTCACCAAAACCCCAAGAATAAACAACACCATCTTCAGAAATAGCTAAAGAATGGTGAGAACCAACAGCAACGGTTCTGAACTTTGGAACCTTGGTCAATTTGGTTGGAACTGGGACAGATCTGGCATTACCATGGGCGTCTCTGTAAGTTTCTTCTGGCAAGTCATCCTTAGCGATACCAACTTCATGCATATCATATCTACCAAAAGCGTATAGCGAACCATCCTCAGATAGAGCTAAAGTGTGATGTTCACCAGCAGCAATGGATTTGATTTTTTTATCGGATAATGATTTAACTTCGGTTGGAGTAGAAATAACAGATTCATCAGCTAAATCTGAAGTAACACCACATTGGCCATATTGATTTAACCCCCAAGTTAAAACTTTACCATCTTCAGTAATGGCAAAACAGTGGAATTCACCGGATGCAATGTAGACAATATCAGCCAAACCAAATTCTCTTGGTTCAAGAGTTCTTAATCTATTTCTTTCCAAGATTCTTCTACCCAATTGGAATTGTTGACCGTTACCCCATGCGTAAACAACACCTTTCTTGTCAAGACCCAAGATGTGATCTTTACCACTGGCAAGTTGAACAATATCTTTAAATTCATCAATTTTAACTGGAGTCTTTTGGATCAAAATATTTTGTTTGAAACCCAAAATACCTTCATTGCATCTAAAAGTACCCCAAGCCCAAACGTCACCGTTTTCTAGCAAAACAGCACTCAAGTTGTCAGTAGCGGACAATTGAACAACCTTCAAGTCCTTTGGTAAACCTTCAACAACACCTGGAGTGGATTCAGCTTCGTTCAAGTCACCATCATCGTCATCATCACTGTCATTAGCATCCATATCTTTCAAGATTTCCTTAGCCTTGGAGGTATCTCTACCTAGGACAAAACTATCATTTGTACCCCAAGACCACACTTGATTTTTACTATCCAAAGCTAAAGTGTGCATACCACCAGCTGCAAAATCAACAATGCCTACATCCTTCAAGAATGGATTCAATCTTGGTCTCTTAACTTCTTTGTTCTTAGCACTTGGACCCAAACCTAGTTCACACATGGAACCAGAACCAAAAACAAACACATCTAACTTTGTAGTTTTTGCCTTTGGAATTTCATTGATGGCTGGTAATTTCTTGAATGAATTAAAAGATCTACCGGTGTATCTAACTCTTTTGATAGTCTTAGTTTCTTCAGAATCAGCTGTTCTCTTTCTATTCAATTTAGCCATTGTTTAATTGCTTTTCTTGAGTTGGATTGAAGAGTGTTATTCTTTTGTTTTGCTTCTGTTTTAAGCTGTTGTTTATAAATTTTGCAGCCTTGAAATCATCTAATGACCTGGAAAGGGTAATATCCGGAACTTTCACGTGATTTTATCCTCGGAAATGTATATTTCGATATAATTGTATTTAAAGTACAGTTTATTATAAATTTATTATGTTCCCAATGTTTGAATGTGTTTATTCAAGTATATTAATATATTTTATTTTGTGTTTCTTCTATAATTTTCAAGATTTGACGGTGACATCATTTTGTGCGTACTGATCCTTTAGATAAATATTACGGTTTTAAAAACACACCTATTCTTCCAAAACTATGCCATAAGCAACATATTCGGTCTTGAAAAAGCTTATAGAAATCTATTGAGCTTTTGTTTTTGTATTGCTATTACGTGGTTACAATCATTTACTTTTACTTTGCCATTTACCCTTCATTTGGTGAAACACCCGCAACAACTGCTTATTCAAAGAGCATAAACAGTCATACGCACAATAACGCTACAACATCAATGAGTATTCCATTGGGTAATTTCTCCGTGCCAAAGTTCATGGAACCAGTTTATAAGTTTTATGAGCTGGAGCCAATGCAACAGACATTTCGTGCCTCCCAAAAGAACATCAACCATCATTATAACTCCCCTACTTTTATGTCTGCACCCGCATTTTATCAAAACTTTTCCATCAAGTGTAAATTGTGTTCGCAAAATGAAGGTTCATCACATTGTTGCTTTTGTACTACTTTTGATAAGGTTGAGAAAAGTAAGCGCAATCTGCAAAAGCATTTGAAAGTTAAGCATTCAATCTTTGTGAACAATGATGGGACTTCTGTTGACTTGAAGTCTAAGAAACGGTATTGTACTCCTAAGGAAACTCTTGACATGTTTGGTTTGAGTGATGTTTGGGAAGATGACCATCATCTTGGAACAAATTGTTTTAAAAATGAAG